>PVKP010013466.1:0-55419 GCA_004027715.1 Plecturocebus donacophilus | reverse complement strand
CTGGCTTGTAGGGTTTCTGCTGAGAGATCTGCTGTGAGTCTGATGGGCTTCCCTTTGTGGATAACCCGAACCTTCTCCCTGGCTGTCCTTAGCATTTTCTCCTTCATTTCAACCCTGGTGAATCTGACGATTATGTGCCTTGGGGTTGCTCTTCTTGAGGAATATCTTTGTGGTGTTCTCTGTATTTCCTGGACTTGAATATTGGCCTGCCTTGCTAGGTTGGGGAAGTTTTCCTGGATAATAACCTGAAGATTATTTTCCAGCTCGGATTCATTCTCTTCATCACATTCAGGTACGCCTATCAAATGTAGATTAGGTCTTTTCACATAGTCCTATATTTCTTGGAGACTTTGTTCATTCCTTTTTACCCTTTTTTCTGTCATCTTGCCTTCTCGTTTTATTTCATTGAGTTGATCTTCAACCTCTGATATCCTTTCTTCTGCTTGGTCAATTCGGCTCTTGAAACTTGTGCATGCTTCGCGAAGTTCTTGTGTTGTGTTTTTCAGCTCCATCAATGCACTTATGTTCTTCTCTAAGTTGTCCATTCTCGTTAACATTTCATTAAATCTTCTTTCAAAGTTCTTAGTTTCTTTGCATTGGGTTAGAACATGTTCTTTTAGCTCACAGAAATTTCTTATTATCCACCTTCTGAAGCCCGATTCTGTGAGTTCATCACACTCATCCTCCGTCAAGCCTTGTTCTCTTGATGATGAGGAGCTGCGATCCCCTGTAGGAGGAGAGGCATTCTGATTTCGGGTGTTCTCAGCCTTTTTGCACTGGTTTCTTCCCATCTTTGTGGATTTATTCACCTGTCGTCTTTGTAATTGCCGACTTTCAGATTGGGTCTCTGAGTGGACGTCCAGCTTGTTGGTGATGAAGTTTTTTTCTGTTTCTTAGTTTTCCTTCGGGGGCGCCCCTTCCCCACAGAACTGGGCCTTCCCGGGTTCAGCTGTGCTTGTTCTCGGTCCTCAGCACTTCCAATAGCTGTTCTCCTTGTGGGGATTGGACCAGCCGAGCCCGACTAAAAGGGCATCCAGTCCCGTACAATCCGCACCGAGAAGCGCCGCGCCGGCCAAAAGAGTCACACTGGCAACCCGTGTGGCTCCTTCGCCAGGAATCTCCCAGTCTGTAGGCATCAAAAATGTGTTTGCAATTGCGGCATCCACTTGCTCTCTGCACTTTCGCTGGGAGCTACAATCCTAAGCTGCTGCTATGTGGCCATCTTGGATCTCTCTCCCCAGGCTCACTCTTATACATTCTGTGCCCTAAGCCTGGAGTCAGCCATTTCTCCAAAGTACTTTGTTTTCAAAACACATTTCTTTCATATCTATTAATTTTTAGTATATTTGTGTATCTATGCATATAAGCACATGCATATATATGCTTATACATATTGGTATTTATATGTAAACATTAACAATGATGTTGCTATGTATACATATATATAACTTCAGAATTATAATATCAGTATTATTAGGCTGGGTACGGTTGGCTCATACCTGTAATCCCAGCACTTTGGAAGGCCGACGTGGGAGGATTGCTTGAGCCCAGGAGTTCAAAACCATCCTGGGCAACATAGTGAGACCCTCTCTCTACAAAAAATAAACTAGGTCCTGATTTTTAAAATGTAAACATTATATATATAATTTTTCACTCCTATTGCCTTTCGGATAAATGGTAGCATACTGCTTACTGTATACTTCTTCCTTCACTGTCTTTTTTACTTAACTATATATATGGGAGATAAACATAATTTTGTTATACAAATAATTCTGGCTGGGAGCAGTGGCTCACGCCTGTAATCCCAGCACTTTTGAGAGGCCAAGTGGGTTGGATCGCGTGAGGTGTCAGGAGTTTGAGACCAACCTGGCCAACATAGTGAAACCTCATCTCTACTAGAAATACAAAAATTAGCCAGGCCTGGTGGTACGCCTGTAATCCCAGCTATTTGGGAGGCTGAGGCACAAGAATTGCTTGAACCTGGGAAGTGGAGGTTGCAGTGAGCCAAGATCGTGCCACTGCACTTCAGCTTCAGCGAGAGAGCAAGACTGTCTCAAAAGAAAAATAAAGAATTCTGAAGTTATATTCAGTATGAACATGGAATTAAGCTTTAGAGTTTCAGAGGAAAAAAATATTGTGAGAATTGTTTTCTGTTCTACTAAAATGCCCAAGGACAGACAGACTGTTCTGTGGGCTTATGCTAGGAAAGTCAAATTTCAGACCGGCGCAGTGGCTCACACCTGTAATCTCAGCACTTTGGGAGGCTGAGGTGAGCGGATCACTTGAGATCAGGAGTTCAAGACCAGGCTGGCCAACATGGTGAAATGCAACCCATTTTCTACTAAAAATACAAAAAATAGCTGGGTGTAGTGGTGTGTGCCTTTAATCCCAGCTACTCCGGAGGTTGAGGCAGGAAAAGCAGAATAATTGTTTGAACCTCGAAGGCAGAAGTTGCAATGAGCAGAGATCATGCCACTGCGCTCCAGCCTAGGTGACAGTGAGACTCAGTCTCAAAAAAAAAAGTCAAATTTCCTCTCTTCACACACTTAGTAGGCAAGGCATATCATCAGGAACCAGTATTTCAGTTTTATTTATTTTTATTTGGTTATCCATACTTTAATAGACTAATCCTTAAGTTTGTCTTCTAAATTGAATAGCTGTAAATGTTCTTCACTTTTTTTTTTTTTTTGAGATGTCTCGCTCTGTTGCCCAGGCTGGAGTGTAGTGGTGCGATCTTGGTTCACTGCAACCTTCACCTCCCAGGTTCAAGGGATTCTCCTTCAGCCTCCCAAGTAGCTGGGACTACAGGCGCCTGCCACCACGCCCAACTAACTTTTTGTATTTTTGGTAGAGACAGGGTTTCACCCTGTTAGCCAGGATAGTCTCGATTTCCTGACCTCGTGATCTGCCCACCTCGGCCTCCCAAAGTGCTGAGATTACAGGTGTGAATCACCATGCCCAGCCTTTCACTTCTTAATGACCATCCAGTGTAGTTTTGTTTTTAAAATAATAATCACCTTTGACGCTTGCCTGAATTTCCAAGATGTGACCGTTTTGAGTATCCTAGTACTTAAGGAGGAAAAATATGTAAATAAAATTCCTTTATGCAAATGCTTTCTGCAACTCTCACTGCCAGCCAAATTCTTGTAAATCATGGTAAACAGATGCTACAGAACTAAATGAGTAAGTAAAATTATGGAGATAGATTTTATTTATCTTATTTTTTCAGTGTTGGGGAGGGAGAAAAGGATATTAACTAAATTTTATCTGTCTGCATGATGATTAGGGCAGACACCAAGAACTCTATTAATTGATTTCAGCAAGGCAGGATTTGGGACTCAACTGGAGAGCTGCCCCGGTAAGGGAAAAGTTCTGTTGCAACTTTGCTTGACCAGAGAACTGTGTTTGGAAACTGTTCAATATCAAGCTTGCTAGGTCTTTGTCCATTGTTAAGCTTTTTGTTGCTTTTTCCCCCCTAACTTTTAAAAAATTGTAGTAAAATTCGCATAACATAAAATTTACCACTTTAACTATTTCAAAGTATACGATTAGGTGGCTTCCAGTACATTCACAGTGTTGTGCAACCATCAACACTATGTCACACTAAAACATTTTCATCACTCCCCAAAGAAACCTCATACTTATTGAAAAGTCACTCTCCTTTTTTTCCCATTCTCCAACTCATGAGAACCTATTGCTTTCTGTCTCTATGGATTTGCCTATATTTGGGACATTTGGAAACATACAATATGTTGCTTTTTGTATATTTGGCTTTTTAGGGTTTTTTTTTGAGACGGAGTCTTGCTCTTTTGCCAGGCTGGAGTGCAGTGGTGTAATTTCGGTTCACTACAACCTCTACCTCCCAGGCCTAAGCGACCCTCTTGCCTCAGCCTCCCAAGCAGCTGTAACTGCAGGCACGTGCCACCTAGCCTAGCCATTTCCTGTATTTTTATTAGAGATGGGGTTTCACTATGTTGACCAGGATGGTCTTGATCTCTTGATCTCATGACCCGCCCTCCTCGGCCTCCCAAAGTGCTGAGACTACAAGCGTGAGCCATCGCACCCAGCCTGGCTTTTTGGTTTTTCTAAATAGACACAGGGTCTTACTGTGTCACCCAGGCTGGAGTGCAGCGGTGTGTGATCATAGCTCACTGCAGCTTGGAACTCCTGGGCTCAAGCAATCGTGTCGCTTCAGCCTCCGAAGCAGCTGGAAATTATAGGCATGAGCCACCACACCCAGCTGGCTTCTTTCACTTAGCCTAATGTTTTCAAGATTCATTCATGTTAGGCCAGTTTTGGTGGCTCACAGCTATAGTACCAGCACTTTGGGAGGCCGAGGCAGGTGGATCACTTGAGGTCAGGAGTTTGAGGTCAGTCTGGTCAACATAATGAAACCGCGTCTCTACTAAAAACAAAAATTAGCTGGGCATGGTGGTGGGTGCCTGTAATCTCAGCTACTTGAGAGCCTGAGGCAGGAGAATCACTGGAACCTGGGAGGCAGACGTTACAGTGAGCCAAGAGCGCGCCATTGCACTCCAGCCTGGGTGACAAGAGCGAGACTTCGTGTCAAAAATAAAAGATTCATCCATGTTGTGTGTATCATTATTTCATTCCTCTTTATGCCCAAATATTCCATTGTATGGATGTACCACAATTTATCCATTTATCAGTTGGTGGATATTTTTGTTGTTTTCACCGTTTGGCTAGTATGAATAGTGCTACTATGAACATTTCACTTACACATCTTAGTTTGAACACCTAATTTCACTTCTCTTTGGTATATACCTAGGAGTGGAATCACTGGATCATATGGTAATTGTATATTTAGCTTTCTGAGGAGCTACCAAACTTTTTCTTAGTGGGTGCATCATTGTACATTTCCACTAGTAATGTGTGTGGGCTCCAGTTTCTCCATGTCCTTGCCAACACTTGTTATTTTCTGATTTGTGTGTTTGTTCTGTAGGCAGCCTAGTAGGCATGAAATGGTAAGTCATTGTGATTTTGGCTTATATTCCTTAATGACACATAATGTAGAGCATACTTTTATGTGCTTATTGGCCATTAGATTATCTTTGGAAAAACATCTACTTCAACCCTTTGCTTATTTTTATTTTTACTTTTATTTGTTTATTTAAGAGACAGGGTCTTGCTCTGTCACCCAGGCTGGAGTACAGTGACAATGGCATGAGCATAGCCTCAACCTCTTGGGCTCAAGCAGTCCTCACACTTGGCCTCCCAAAGCACTAGGCTTACAGGTGTAAGCCACTATGTTCAGATTCTTTGCCCATTTTTAAATTGGTTTCTTTTCGTTTTGTTTAGAGTTTTAAGAGTTCTTTATATATTCTGGATATTAGATCCTTATCAGATATGTGATCTGCAATTATTTTCTCCCATTTCTGTGGGTTTTCCACTTTCATTTTATTTATTTATTTTTTTGAGACGAAGTCTTGCTCTGTCACCCAGACTGGAGTGCAGTGGCGCTATCTTGGCTCACTGCAACCTCTTCCTCCTGGGTTCAAACGATTTGACTGCCTCAGCCTCCTGAGTAGCTGGGACTACAGGTGCGTACCACCATGCCCAGCTAATTTTTTTTTATGTTTTTAGTAGAGATGGGGTTTCACCATGGCCAAGATAGTCTCAGTCTCCTGACCTCATGATCTGCCCACCTCGGCTTCCCAAAGTGCTGAGATTACAGGCATGAGCCACCACGCCTGGCCTTCCACTTTTATTTTTAACAGCTTTATGGAGGTATAATTCACATATCATGCAAACATTTGAAATACTCCCTTAAAGTATAATCAATGTTTTTTAGCATATCCACAGATATGTATAACCATCACTACAGTCAACTTTAGAACATTTTTAGCACCTCAGGAAGAACCCTGTATCCTTTAGTTATTATCCCTATCTCTCATCCCTGTTTCCTCAAGGTCTAAGCAACCACGAACCTGTCAACACTTTCTATCTGTATGGATTCCCCTATTTTGGGCTTTCATATGAATAGAATCATAAAGTATGCGGACTTTTGTGACTGACTTCTTTCACATGGCGCATGGTGTTTTCAATGTTCATCCATGTTATAGCATGTACATACTTCATTTCTTTTTATGGCCAAATAATATTCCATTGTGTGGGAATATCACATTGTCATTTGCCCACTGATGAGCATTTGGGTTGCTTCTACTTTCTAGGGATTATAAATAATGCTGATATAAACACGTCCAACTTTTTGTGTGCACATATATTTCCATTTCTCTTAAGTATATACCTAGGAGTAGAATTGCTGGGTCATATGGTGTTTTTAATTGTTTGAGGAACTGCCAGACTGTTTTTTCACTGGCTTGTGTTCTTTGATGCACAAAAATTTTAATGAAGTCCAATTTATCATTTTTCTTTTACTGCTTGTTCTTTTGGTATTATATCTAAGAATCCACTGCCAAGTCCAATGAAGATTTACTCCTATGTTTTCTTCTAAGAGTTGTATAGTTTTAACTCTTACATTTAGGTCTACAATCCATTTCAAGTTAACTTTTGTGTGCAGTGTGAGCTAGGGATCTACCTTCATTCTTTTGCATATGAATATTAAATATCCCAGCATCATTTCTTGACTATTCTTTCCCCATGATCTTGGCACTCTTGTGGAAAATCAATTGACCACCAATATATATGTGTATTACTGGACTCCCAGTTCTATTCCATTGATCCTTACGTCTTTATGCCAGTCCCATACTGTGTTGATTACAAAAAACCGTAGTTAGTTTTTTTTTTTTTTTGGAGACAAGAGTCTTGCTCTGTCACCAGACTGGAGTGCAGTGGTTTGATCTCGGCTCACTGCAACTTCCGCCTCCCAGGTTCAAGCAATTCTCCTGCCTCAGCCTCCTGAGTAGCTGGGACTACAGGCGTGCACCACCATGCCCAGCTAATTTTTGTATTTTTAGTAGAGACGGGGTTTCACCATATTGGCCAGGATGGTCTCCATCTCTTGACCTGGTGATCCACCTGCCTCGGCCTCCCAAAGTGCTGGGGTTACAGGTGTGAGCCACCACTCCTGGCCACAAAACTAGTTTTATAGGTAAGTTGTGAAATTGAGAAATGTGATCCCTCTAACTTTGTTCTAATATTGTTTCGGCTGTTTGGGGTCCTTTGCAACTGGATATGAATTAAAGTATCAGCTTGTCCTTTTCTGTGAAATGGAAGTTGGAATTTTGATTGAGAATATACTTATATACTGGATCTATAGTTCAACTTGGGGGAAATGTTGCCAATTTTAACAATATTAAGTTCTCCAGTCTATGAACATGAGATGTCTTTCCATTTGTTTAGGACTTCTTTAATTTCTTGCAACAATGGTTTAGTTTCCATTGTATAAGTCTTGCATATCCCTGGTTAAATTTATTCCCAAGTACTTTACTCTTTTTGATACTATGTAGCTGAAATTGTTTTCTTTTTAAATTTTATTTAGAAATCAATTTTTTTGTAGAGATGGGTTCTTGCTATGTTGTCCCGGCTGCTCTCGAACTTTTGGTCTCCAGTAGTCCTCCCATTTTGGCCTCCCAAAGTGCTGGGATTAAAGGCATAAGCCACCACAAACCAGCTGAAATTTTTTCTTGTTTTTGAGAAACTAGTCTTACTCTGTAGCCCAGGCTGGAGTACAGTGGTGTGATCTTGGCTCACTGCAACCTCTGCCTCCTGGGTTCAAGCGATTCTCCTGCCTCAGTCTCCTGAGTAGCTGGGATTACTGGCACGTGCCCATGCCCAGCTAATTTTTTTGTAGTTTTGGTAGAGACAGGATTTCGCCATCTTGGTCAGGCTGGTCTGGAACTCCTGACCTTAGGTGATCCACCTGCCTCCGCCTCCCAAAATGCTGGGATTACAGGCATGAGCCATCGCATCTGGCTGAATTGTTTTCTTAATTTCATTTTCGGATCATTCATTGCTTATAAATAGAAATACAACTCATTTTTGTGTATCGATGTTACTGTTATTTTTAAGGGAGCTACTTTCCCATAGGTGCATTCTTGAGAACTTTTGCTAATTCTCTGAGTTTATCAGTCACTCTCTGGCCCTCATTCAGTCTTTCTAAATGCTGAAGGATATTACTACCCTACTTAGTATTACTCCATCTTGATATGAGCATTTCAACACTACCTTATTAACAAGAAGTTGCCAATTCTAAATTAACCGTATATAGCACTTCCTTTGAAGATACTGAAATGTCAAGACAGACATAAAGAGACATATGGGAAATAAGCCTATGTTTATTATATTTAAATTCTTTAATTATTATTATTTTGCTCAATATATTTTGATGGTTATAGAAGTATATTTTAAACTTTGGGAGGCTGAGGCAAGAGGATTGCTTGAGACCAGGAGTTCAGGAGCAGTGTGGGCAACATAGACCTCATCTCTACAAAAAATGGAAAAATTAGCCAGGTGTGGTGGTGCATACTTTATAATTCCAGCTACTTGAGAGGCTGAGGCAGGATCTGTTGAGCCAAGGAATTTGAGATTACAGTGAGCTGATGACACCACTGTGCTCCAGCCTGGGTGACAGAGTGAGACTGTTTCAAAAACAAAAAGTATCTTTTAATTACTTATTATAGAAAATTGGAATGTCATAATTAAAATCACCCATAATTCTTCTACTTACCAGTAACCACAGTTAAGAATTGGGTTGTTTGGCTGGTTGTGGTGGCTTATGCCTGTAATCCCAGCACTTTGGGAGGCCAAGGTGGGTGGATCACCTGAGGTCAGGAATTCAAGACCAACCTAGCCAACAAGATGAAACCCTATCTCTACTAAAAATACAAAAATTAGTCAGGCATGGTGGTGCGTGCCTGTAAGCCCAGTTACTAGAGGGGCTGGCGCAGGAAGATCACTTGAACCTGGGAGGCAGAGGTTGCAGTGAGCCGAGATCGTGCCAGTGCACTCCAGCCTGGGCAACAGAGCAAGACACTATCTCAAAAAAACAAAAAGGAATTGGGTTATTCACAGGTACTGAACCTGAGTGTTATTAACATTATTAAGATTATATGGTCGGGTGTGGTGGCTCATGCCTCTACTCTCAGTATTTTGGGAGGCCGAGGTGGGAGGATCATTTGAGGTCAGGAGTTTGAGACCAGCCTGGCAAATAAGGCAAAACCCTGTCTCTACTAAAAATACAAAAATTAGTGGGTTTGGTGGGGGGTGCCTGTAATCCTAGCTACTTGGAGGCTGAGGCATGAGAATTGCTAGGGGAGAAGGCTGCAGTGAGTTAAGATCACACCACTGTGCTCCAGCCTGGGCAACAGAGCAAGACTCTGTCTCAAAAAAAAATTAAATGCTACATAAAGTTTTATCCCTCTACCCTTTGTTTTACATCTAAATTATGTGATAATGACTTACTGTTAGGAAACATCAATTTAAATGCACTATTAGAAGTAATAGTAATTTCTTTACATTTATTTGGACAGCTACTTGTGGCATGTCTTTTTCATGGATTTTCTTTTTTAAAATTAAAGTAATAACATGCACTTGGTATCTTAGTCCATTTTCTGTTGCTTACAATACCTGAAACTTGATAATTTACAAAGAAAAGGAATTTATTTATTATAGTTATGGAGGCTGAGCAGTCCAAGGTTGAGGGTCCATATCTGGTGACGATCTTCTTCCTGGGGGGCACACTGCACAGAGTCCCAAGGTGGCACAGAGTGTCACGTGGAGAGGGGCTGAGCAGGCTAGCTCAGGTCTCTCTTTCTCTTCTTATAATGCCACTGACCCACTCCGATGATAATCCATTAACCTGTTACTTCATTTACACGTTAATCCATGAATAGATTAATGTATACTTGAAGGCAGAACCCTCGTAACTCCATCATTTCTTAAAGGGCCCAACTCTCAACACTGCCACATTGGGGATTAAGTTTCAACATGAGTTTTGGAGGGAACAAATATTCAAATCATAGTATTTGGTGAAAACAATCAAATAGTTCTGAAGGATTTACAATAAAAAGCAATAGCTCCTTTCTCCACCTCTCCAGAACCCCACCCCTATTTTCCAGGGAGCAACCACTTTTAACTTCAGTTTTTATAACTTCGGAGGAATAACCTCCGTATCTCAACTAATAATTCTTTCCTGATATTTCTTGATGTATAAACTTTGATTTACTCATTGACTTCCTGACCTCTCTTCCCCACCTCTGCTACCAACTTCTGGCAACTCTCCTTTTATTTTTGCATAATCAAGGCTGATAATATTTACCTTTTGTTTTAAAAATGTCTTCTAAGCCTTGTCTCTAGGATAGTTCAAAAGGTTGAGAAAAAGTAAACAATATACATTAATAAGATGATATAGCATCCTTTACTACAGTTGCGAGTGTTATGTTTGTTTGTTTTTTTCTTTTTTGAGACAGAGTCTGACTGTCACCCAGGCTGGAGTGCAGTGGCGTGATCTCGGCTCACTGCAAACTCTGCCTACTGGGTTCAAGCGATTCTCTCACCTCAGCCTCCCGAGTAGCTGACTACAGGTGTGTGCCACCACACCTGACTAATTTTTGTATCTTTTGTTAGAGATGAGGTTTCGCCATGTTGACTAGGCTTGTCTCCAACGTCTGACCTTAAATTATCCTCCTGCCTTGGCCTCCCAAGGTGCTAAGATTGTGGGTGTGAGGCACTGGTGCCTGTCTGAGTGATACATTTTGATTACATTGCCTTCCCTTCAGTTCTTGATGATAACCCTCTCAAGGGAGAATCTTCTCAGTCACCATCAATTGAACTATCTGTTCTTATACTCCAGTGATTATTTAAAATTATCCTACATTTTATTTTCTTAACTTTCTTATAAATAGGTTAAAATTTCTCCTAGGTTTTTAGATTGTCTTTATTCTTAAAAGGAAAATGAAATACATACTTTATCACATATTTAATCTTTCTTATTCTATTTATTGCTTGGAACCCTCTTCATTCTTCTTTCGAAGCCACTAAATTACTCCCCTATTTTGTGACACAGCTGTCTTCCTAAGATGGGTAAGTTCCATCATTTCTTGTAACCCAATTTTTCCCTTCCTTAGTTTCCCCTCTAATTGTGCTGGGGTACATCCTCGGGCAATTCAGTCGGCAAGGTTAAGAGGTAAGTCATTGCACACATTGAAAATTATTGTGCTCAAACTTAGTTACTAGTTTGATTGGAAAGAGAATGTGAAGTCAAATTTCTCTTTGTAGTTTTGTAGTTTTGTTCTCTCATCCTTCAGCAGTCTTTGCTGGTGAGAATATTGGTTTTTTTACAAGTGACCTGTATTTTACTCATTGAAGTCTTTTGGGAATCTCTCTCTTTTTTTTTTTTTTTTTTTTAATTTTATTTTTTGAGACAGTCTCACTCCATCACCCAGGATGGTGTGCAGTGGTGCAATCTCGGCTCACTGCAACTTCTGCCTCCTGGATTTAAGCAATTCTTGTGCCTCAGCCTCCTGAGTGGCTGGGATTATAGGCGCATGCCACCACCCCAGCTAATTTTTACATGTTTAGTAGAGACGGGGTTTTGCCATGTTTGCCAGGCTGGTCTCCAACTCCTGACCTCAGGTGATCCACCTGCCTCAGCCTCCTAAAGTGCTGGGATTTCAGGCATGACCTACCACGGCTGGCCAGGATCTCTCCATTCTTTTTTATTTTTCGTTTTTTTGATTACAAAGTTAATCTATGTTTATTGTGAAAACGTGGGAAATGCTTGAAAGCATAAAGAAGAAAATAAAGGTAACTCTAATCTTACCCCCTGAGATAATAAACATTTTTAACATTTTAACATATTCTGTTTTCTGTGTCTGGGTAGATACACTTTTTGCTTTTTTGTTTAACAAAAATGGTCCTGGCGTGGTGGCTCACGCCTGTAATCCCAGCACTTTGGGAGGCTGAGGAGGGCCAAGGCGAGATGATCGCTTGAGGCCAGGAGTTTGAGACCAACCTGAACAGCATAGCAAGACCCTATCTCTACAAAAGTAAAAGATACTAGCCAGGTGTGGTGGCACACGCCTATAGTCCTAGCTACTTGGGAGGCTGAGGCAGGAGGATTGACGGAGCCCAGGGGTTCAAGGTTGCAGTGACCTGTGTGTCATAGGACTCTAACCTGGATGACAGAGCAAGACCTTGTCTCCAAAAACAAAAACAAAAAAAGGTGGGGGAGGAGGGCATATTGAAGATACTGTTTTGCAACTTGATTTTTTCAAATTAGTTTTTTGCCCTGAACATTATTTTGCTTTCTTTTTATTATTATTGTTTATTTATTTATTTTTTTGAGATGGAGTCTCGCTCTGTTGCCAGGCTGGAGTGCAGTGGCACGATCTTGGCTCACTGCAATCTCCGCCTCCCAAGCTCAAGTGATTCCCCTGCCTCAGCCTCCTGAGTAGCTGAGACTACAGGTGTGTGCTAGGACTCCTGGCTAATTTTTTGTATTTTAGTAGAGGTGGGGCTTCACCATGTTGGCCAGGATGGTTTCAATCTCTGACCTTGTGATCCACCCGCCTCAGCCTCCTAAAGTGCTGGTATTACAGGTGTGGGCCACTGTGCCGGGCAGGGTGGGTTTCTTTTGAGGCCTCCCTCCTTGGCTTGTCAATGACGTCTTGTGTCTTCATGTCATCATTCAGGACCTATGTCCTAATTTCCTTTGGTATAAGGATGTCAGCCCTATTAGATTAGATCCCACCCATATAGTCTCATTTGCCTTAATTGCCTCTCTTAAAGGCACTATCTCCAAATACAGTCTGACGTACAAGGGATTAGAAGTCAACAAATGCGTTTTGGCAGGACACAACTGAGTCCATAGGAGCTATGCTCAGGGCATTCTGGAGGTCTGTGGGGCTCGAGGTCTGGCTCCCATCTGGCTAGCCTCTGGCTTCATCCATTACCTTCTAGAGCAGGGGTTTTTAAGACTGTGGCTCCATATTAGAATCATCTGGTGAGCTCAAAAAAGAACAGTTATAACCTAGCCCTGCCCCAGATTAATTAAATCAGAATCTCAAAAGGTAGGGCCTGGGTTTCAGCAGGATTTAAAAGTTCCTTCGTGATTTTAATACGCAGCCAGGGTTGAGGCCCACAGCTCTAGGGGTAAAAGAGGTGACAAGCGGCGAGCCAGTGAATGATGGTCTCCTGTGGTAGTGAGCACACTGCTGCCGTGGCTAGAGGGAGAGAAGTCAGTCAGGAGCATCCCTACACGTTTCACCTGCCTCTTCACGATATGAAGAGGATGGGGCATTAGAAGAATAAAAAACAGAAGAGTTAGGGAAATATCCATCTCACCAGTTAAAATGAGAAATTCTATGACATGAATTACATGAAATTAGAAACAAAACCAAAAAAAAAAAAAAAAAAGGACAAGCAGGAAAGCACAAGATACCTAGTGGAAGTGAAGAAACATGAATAAGTAGGGGTTGATATGAGTCTCCTCTGTGATAGCCTGGTTTCTATGTTTTACTTTAGAAATTTCCAACTGAGCAGAATTCATGCAATCAGTTTTATAAAATGCAAAAATCAACGGTCAGCTTTATTGTTCAGCCTGGGAACTCACCACCCAGCAGTCAGAAATCCCAGGCTCCGGATGGAAGCCGGGGCAGCACCAGCCGGTCCTTAACCAGCCTCATCCTCGGCCACACACACTCAGCAGACCTCGCTTCTGCTCTGATCTTTCTTTCCTTCCCACTCCCAACCCTCCCCTTGGGCTGTTTCTGGGGCTCGATGCTGTTTGTGAATTGCCACCGGGGATGTTGCCTATTCCTGAAGTCATTTATATTGGTATTACTACAGTAAATTCTTTATGAAATAAAAATCAATAGTCACCGACATCCTGAGTAGTGAGGAAAATAATTGTTTATGGCACTCAGCTTAAGCTGTTCTGGTAATCACGTTGAAAAATACAATATTTATTCATTAGATCAAATTTAATGAGGCCTCCTGGCAGTAATTATAAAAATTACTGTAGCAGTAAATTACTAATGAGTTGTGATGTGCTTCCTACCTGTGAAGAAGGACTGGGGGTTGAAAAAGCCTGCTACCCAGATGAGGAGGTGAGGGAGGGAGCCCTGCGGCCCGTACCGCTCTCTCACCCAGGCAGGGAAGGATCAGCGTACCCAGACCACAAAAGCAAACAAACAAAAAAAGACTGAGGACACACAACCAGGGGGATTCCTGCAGCCGTCGGAGCAGGATCAAGATTAGAGCGTTCTTTTCCCCAAAGGTGAGCATCGCCTCAGCGACTTGGTGTTGCTGGCATGCTGAGGTCACAGAGGAGCACTCATCTGATGCCTGGGAAGGACAGGGCTTCTTATTAAGGCTGGGAAATGATTCCAGGCACACGCCGCCCTTCAAGTCTGAGGCCTTGACTCTGACCGCTGAGGTGCAGGTTTTGCTCGGCTTTTTCAAAACCTGCCGCGGAGCATGGCGCCTGCTGTAACGCAAGCACAGTTGATGGTTTTTACAAGCTCCTGGGGGTTTCTTCCTGCTCTGAAGGATCAGAACTGGCTACAATTTTGCTCTTTTATTTATAGCAGGGAGCTAAGTTCTTTTTTTTTTTTTTTAAGGAAGCAAGTAATTAATTTTGATTAAGGAGCTATATATAAAAAAGCCAGAAAATCTGATCTGAGGGCAGGCACAGGTTTTAAAAAGTACATTAGCAGAGTTAAATGGAAACATTAAATCTTAGGGAAGTATGGTTGGACACGGCATTGTTGTGCAGTTTTCTGGATTAATGTGGCTGGTAAATAGCAGCCTTACCACATAGCAGGGCTATGTCAATTCATCCCCGGTAGCCTTTGTTCCCTAGACATAGAGCTATGGCCTGGTGATGAGGGACTAGCCACGTTAGGTTACAGCCTCCCACCCCATGGGCAGCTGGAATCTGGGAACCAGCAGAAACACCCTCTGAAGCCTCAGCATTGCTCTCCCCTGAAAAGCGTCTCTGAATAGTGGGCAGGCTGTCGTCTGGAGTGACAGCTATCTATTCAGGTAGTGGCTGCTATTGTCTTCTCACTTGTAACACCAAGAGGATTTTTGTTTAATTTTAAGAATTCTGACAGCATCTCAGAATGTCATACTCCAAGTGGGTCCAACCCCTCCTTTTATGGGGAGGGCAGAATGACATTAGAGTGTACAGTTTTTTCTTTAAATTGCAGATGCCTTAAAGTGAGATTGTCAGGTTTGTGGGATTGTCAGACTAAAGTATCAAGATTGTCACAGTGTATTATATCACTATAATATGATCATTGTACATGAAACTAATGAATAATATTGTACTTAGTGGTGGGACGGAGTCACATTAACATTAGAAACGGTGAGCAGCCTTGCACTGTACCCAGGAGAATCTGGGAAGGATGGCTACCCTGTGGGCTGTAAGTCCAGAATTTCATCATCCAGGGGAGGTCAGGAAGCCCTCTTTGGACAAGGAGGTTAGGAGGTGGCCAGCTGAGTGCTGTGTTGGGAACAGCAGAGCATAAGGGCGGCTGGGGGCTCCTCAGGGAGGCTGATTGAAGTGTTTGCACCGTAATAGGCGCATAGAAAATGGTTTTTGGGGGAAGGAGTAAATGTCAGTCGTGAGTTTTCTTCACAATTAGAATCACATGCAGCTAAACTAGAAGTAATTTGATGAGGATGCAGTGGAAGCTGCAGTGTTTGCCTTGCTTACGCCCTCCTTGACCATTCATTCATGCATGCATTCATCAGATCTTAATAAGCCCTACTACGTACCAGGCACCATGCCAGGCCCTATGTCTGTGTAGCAGGCCCAGCCCTGCCTTTGTAAGGCTGGAAAGGCAGCAGTGCAGATGCCGAATGAGGACATGTACAAAACAATACCCTGAGTCCCTGCAGGATAAGTGCTCTGAAGGCGAACAGAAAAGGGGAGGCCTAATTTATTTTGAGGGAGTGATACTGAAGCGAGATCTCAAAAGGTGAAAGGGAGTTAGGATGGGAAAGAGCATTTGAAGCCCCTGTGAACTGAAGGAAGGTCAGATGATCTGGAAGGAAGCAGGAGCACCACAGTCACTACCTGGGGAATGTGGCTGCTGGGGTCAGACAGAACTGAGTTTGAGTTTGGGCTAGTTTACCTCTCTGAGTTGTCAGGGATTAAATAATATAATTGGTCAAGCCCTCAGCACAGGCCCTGGCCCATAGGAGAAATCCCATACATGAAAACAATCATCATGGTAACGGGGGAGGCAGGCTGGGGAGCTTATTGCATGTGGCAGTTTGAAGACACCCAAGTGCTTGTTCTATGGTAGGTGGGCTTTGGGGGGATAGAGCAGACAAAGGCACAGGTAGATCAAGGCATGGCACTGCCATGATACCTGAGTTAGGATGCAGAAGAAAACAGGAGAGCGAGTATTTACATTGACTCAGGATAATAATATCCCACTGTAAACATTCATTTGCTATGACAGCATCAAGCCACGTGCCTACATACTGCAGACTAGATTGCACATGATAGTCTGCGAAGAGCTTCCGGAGTTTGTTCTGTTCACAAACTGTACAGCCATACTCAGAAGCCTCAAATTCAGTACAAATTCTTTTTTGAGTGCGTACAAGGTGGTAAATTTGAAGCCTATGTTTTTTCCAAGGCAGACTGCTCTTGTGCCTACTGTTACCGAAAGTCTATTTCCTAAAATGGATCGGGTTTACAGGGTTTATCTTTTCCAAAAGATGCAAGTATGTTCCTCTTACTAATGTTATTGTAAACTGCACGCATATTTGAAGGAGGCAAGTTTCCCGCAAGCACTGCAAATTAAACACTGGTACTCAGAGCCCTCACAGAAGTCAAATACGTCGGCGTTTAGAGTCTGCGGAGTCAGCCCTGCCCGACCCGTGACCTCTATTTCTCCACACTCAAGAGCAGCATGGTAAGATGCAGTTTGGGAATTTCCTCATCTCTCCTGCCTCAGTAGCATAGCAAAGGCTGGTTGAGATTCATTTTTCATGGGTAGGTTGTGACATACTGATAAAGGATTAACCTGGGCCTGGTATTCCAGGAAAATGATTTAGTTAAAACATATATTTTATTCCACTTGTCTTCATCTATCTCTTCCCCTAGTTATTCTTGATATGAGTCATTGTCATTGGGAGTGGAGTGTGCATCATTAGTATTCCTGCTAGATATGACACAGCTTTTTCCCACCTATACTTCCAGAAGATCACAAGCTCTTATTTTCTGAGAATTTTCGTCTGGAGGCAAAGGCATTCACCGATGGGTTGACTGAGCTTCGTAACCAAAATGCCTGAACAAATGAGATGTGGGAATTCTAAACTGGCTTATCACTTCAAAATGCATAAGCCGGGGAGTGCTGGGAAGGGGAGAAGAGGAAAGAAGCAGGAAGAGAGCAGACACAGGCTGGAGACTCACCAGTCCTGCCAGGTGGGGCTTTGTCTGGCCCAGACTGTCTCTGGTATGCGAGGGCACATGCACATTTTCACGCAGCTCCACTCTCCCTGGCCTTCAAGCCTGCTGCCCCCGAGCTCCTTTTACAGTGCCAGGTCTGAGTGTGGCTGAAAGAGCCATCTGCAGAGCCTGCTCCACGCACATGGTCAGCTCTTTGTGGAAGCAGCTTACTGGGGGGACTTTAGAACTCAGCCTCTTTGTCCCACGAACCGCACACTTCTGTGGGCTTTTTCCCCCTAAATTGAACCACTCCTGTCCCTAATTGTGTCACTCCTGCTGTCACCTCTAGCCATCAGAGCCGGTGGCATGGTTCTGATTGTGTTGCAATGCGTCCTTGAAGCATTCTTTTTGTTTGTGTTCAATGGCTCTCCTTCAGCTCACAACACAGTGGTGGCAATGGTTTCCTAGGGTCACCCATTCTCCTCTGAGGACCAGCCCAGAAAAGCTCAGTCATAATGAACAGGGCTTCAGACGGATGGACACACACACGGGCTTGAGAGCCCTCCTGGCTTTGGCCACTCTAACAAGATTTTGTCATTTGTGGCTTTTGCACATCGGAAAAACTTTCATCTCTGAGTTTCTATGGGCTATAAATACTTGGTAGGTTAAAAAGGAATCATTCAGAACATGAAATAAACATAACCTGGCACGTACACAGCAACACACCTCAACGGAGCCCTTCAACTTCTAGGCCAGAGCTGCAGGAATCGGAGACAGGGCTTCCTTCATCCCGTCTCGCATTCACTTCCCTCCCGGGCTGGGCACTGCTCTGGTTTCTGACCTCTTTTGGTTGGATATTTTCCTAATGATGCAGGAGGATGAGGTCTCCATGTTCCTTACGCCTTTTAACCGTGAACTGAAAACTGTTGATTTTGTTGGCATTGGGGAGAATGTTTAGGATGTATGGAAAACATGTTATGGGTATTATATATTTACCATAAACCAAGAAAAGAGTCTGGCAGAGGGAAATTCTATCTTGATTCTGAAAAGTCACCACAATCCTGGTCTTTATGGCTTTATTTTTTTTCTAAGCAATTGCTTTATTGTTTTTTTCAGAATATAAAGGGAAGACAGACTAAGAAAAAGAAAAACCAATCATGTCTTCTAAAGATAGCATTCTTAACTTCTTGGACCTGTGCTTTTAAAAAAAAAAAAGAAATTGAGGAAAATGTATATAAAGAAAAATGTATAAATCATAAGTGAACATCTCAATATTTTATAAGTCCTAAAAATTATGTATAGTCATGTCACTGCCACATAGCTTAAATCCTTGTACTCTAGCAAACTCTTCTTGTGTCCTCTCTTAGAAATACCCACTCAGAAGTCTCTCCCCCATGGATAATAGACATGATGGCTCATGTCTATTATCCCAGCACTTTGGGAGGCTGAACGAGAGGATCACTTGAGCTCAGGAGGTCGAGACCAGGCTGGGCAACACGGTGAAATGTTTCTACCAAACATACAAAACTTACTGTGGTGGTGGGTCCCTGTCATCCCAGCTACTCAGGAGGCTACGGTGCAGGAATGGCTGGAGCCTGGGAGGTGGAGGCTGCAGTGAGCTGAAATTGTGCCACTGTACTCCAGCTTGGGCAACACAGGGAGACCCTGTTTCAAACAAACAAAAAAGCAACAACAACAACAAAAGAAGTCTCTCCCCGAGAGGTAACCACCTTCTGATTTCAGGCTAATCCTTTTGTCACCTGTGGAGGGTGTCCAAGTTCTTGGTGTCTTGAACAAAGCACACAAAGCAAGGAAGGAATGAAGGGATTTATTGAAAATGAAAATATACTCCACAGTGTGGGAGTGGACCCGAGCATAGGGGCTCAAGGGCCCATTACAAAATTTTGGGGAGTTTAAATACCCTCTAGAGGATTCCATTGGTTACTTGGGGTACGCCCTATGTAAATGAGGAGGATGAAGTAAAGGTACAAAGTCGTTTATTATGGAGAGGATATTTGCTGTCGTAGCTGAAGGGTGAACGGCCTTGTGTCCTTGCCTCCAGACCCTGTTTTCCTGCCTCACTTATACACACACACACACACACACACACATATATATTTTGCTATAAATGTATATATTTTATTTGCATACACTGTTCTCTATTTCACCTTTTATACTTTATTTTACATCTATCACACATTTTAAGAAAAATGGATCAAACTACTCATACAGTATTACAATCTGATACTCTCACTTTATGTAATATAAAAATGCATTTTTATTGTATAATAGTTATGAAATAAAATTTGTACAGTATCACTATATAATATAATAAAATATCACATTTATGTGATGCATAAATATATAATTGTCACTTTATATATTATCTTTCTGTCAATAAATATAAAACAAAACCATCACTTTTAATGACTGCATCCCATTGTTGGGTAGAGCATAATTTGTAAACTACTTTCCTGCTAATGAACATTTTAGCATTGTTCCCTTGTGATTATATTTTTAAATTGCCATTAGGGTGACATCTATGAACGGATTTATTCCAAAGGCTTTGTAATCCTATTTCACTGTTATTAACTATGAGTATTAATGCTTCTGTATTTTATATTGTCCATCTCTTTTTGTTCCATTTCTTTCCCTAGCACGTATTTATCTTGTGGCTCGTGCTAAAGGACAGTGTGTGAATGTGTGTATGTGTGTGCCCGTGCACATGTGCACACGCATGCATGCCTGTGTACATGCATTCTATGTTATTATGCTTATTCTAGTGATTCCAATTCAGCTCAGTCTTGGAGCAGGAGATGTACAGTATGTTTGCATCCACACACCATATCGTAGTTTTAAAAGTCATTAAAGAAATTCTCACCAGATTTCATTTCTAGTTGTTGGAGAATTTCTTCCACAGGCCATTCAATTCTTTTAATTTATTGGGGAAAAAAAATGTCTCTGGCTCCAATCCTCTGATGGAGTGAAGTTGTTGTAATGTCACCCCTTCCACTTGAGTGGAGAGCACGCCCATGAATGCACACATGAATTTCCTTCCCCTCTAATCCATGAATATCACTGCCCTTGTTTCCCAGCCCCAGCCCCCAGGCTTTCTGTGTGATACTCCACGCTTTCTACCCAGAGTTAGATTCTCTGTCACAAAACTCCAGTGCTGTGGGTTGGCATGTTTGCTGTATTTTCAAATCAGGGGTTTATTTTCCTGGTCAGTTATTTAATTTATTTTTTAAAGACATCTTTTATTTTCAGTCAAAAAGACAAGTAAAAATAATTCTCAGAGATACGTGTTTAAAAGTAAAAGGGGTTTTTATTAGGATGTTTGTTTACATCGACTCTACAGAATTCTTTTTAATCTAGAAGCCACAGGGATTATTATTTCTTTGTCATGGAATCCCTAGATCTTTGTGGGAGGCCTTGAAGCACCAGTTTCTCTTCCATTTAAACAAATTCTATTCAATTCACTTGCATTGGCAGAGCACACCAAAATCTTAATTTTCTCAGCCATGGAGAGTGAAGTCGGCTTGGGAGCTTTTTAAACGTGGATTTTGTTCTTTTTTTTTTTTAAATCCTAACGCATGCCCAGAAAAAAAAAATACACCCTCTTCTCTAAAGCAATAAAAGTACATAAAGTTTCTCTCCTAAAACCCTTCCTGGCCAGCAGATTATGTGTGAGTGAAAGTAAGTATATCTTTCTTATTGGCTTAAAAGAAAAAGCCAAGCAAATAAACATTTATTTTTCAAAATTCAAATCTGAAAAGTAAAAATACAATTTTGTCTCTCACAGTCTCATTGCCTCGGGGATAGTGGTTAATAACCGGCATTTCTATTGTGCTTTTGAAATAAAAGGTGGGATGTATTGTCCATAGTGTCATGCAAAAGGCCATTTCACTCCCCCTCAGACACTTCTCCTTGGCAGAACACAAAGACCCACCTCACTTTTGAGTAGCAGCTGAGGATTCCATAGTTGGGATCTCTATAATTTATTAGCCGTTTTCTGTCAATGGATATCTGTGCTTTGTGCAGATTTTTCTATTAAAAACGTAGATATTGAGTCTAATTTTGTCTGAGATCCTGTTACAATTCTAACCAGAGATCTTACTTAGAGAGATCTTGGAGACGATCATAATTGGTGGTTAATGACTGCTTTCACCCATTTCTATTCCCAGAAAAGAAGGAATGGGGCAATCCACAGCCAGTGAGTGGCCTGCCTGACAGAACGCAAACATCCATGTAAAACCTCTTTCCTTTTTCCATCCCAACCTCTTCCAACCTCTTTCCCTACAGGATCTCCTTCTTTCAAATGGAAAGCAAAAGGTTCCACGAATAATTTGGGGGCCTGGACTTGGCTGATGTACCCAAACTTCATTGTATGTTTCTGGCTTTATGTTCCTGGTTTGCTCCTACCAGTTCTCTGGCTTGCTCTGCGTCTGGGAAGTGAGGGCTGTTGTCTGTGGGAAGGTTTCCAGTGGCTGGAAGCTTATGGCTGATGATGTGATTCAGCACCAAGTTCACACCAAACCCAGCATTCCTAATTCTAACAGGGTGCTCTTGATCCAAACTTAGGGCATTTGAGCCTCTATGTTCTTGCTCCCCTTCCTTCATCACCAAAAATAAGAGCACGTCAGTAAATTGAAGACTGCGAGGAGAGGACAACTTTCAGACTTGCTTAGTCAAAGAGCAGAGCTCTCTGTGTTGTGTTTGTACTGTCAGCTCACAAAAAACAGAGAAGATTTAGGAAGAAAGGAAGGCTATTTACTAGAACAAAATACACAATAGTTCACATTACATATTTTCTTGATGGACACAAAGTGTCATCCATACTGATTGACTGTTGGCATGTGCCTCTCCACGGAGCCTGGTTCTGTGTGATGGATAAGCTAGTGTCTGGCAAGTGTCAGGAAGATTATCAAAAGAAAGAGCTGTCTTTAGTTGTTCTCTTTCTGAGGAGATTGACAACTCACCCTAACAAAAGGAAACATTAGTGTGCTATTTGCGTCTCCCAAAGAGACTGTGATAAGATGACGTGATAAACGGTGGGGTGGGGGTGGGAGGGAGGTTGCCATAAAAACACATAAGGTAGCTAAATTGTGAAGTGCAAAGAAAACCTTGGTTCCCACAATTGATGAGGCTTATTTTAAAAAGGTGAGCTCTTCTGAACAAAAAAATTCCCTGGAAGCCGTTGGCAACACTGGTTGGAGAACAGCAGAACTCATGCTGTTGCCAAGAGCTTCAGGGGAAATCTGAAATATTCCATGTCCTACCCTTTCCTCTAGTTGCTTTTTTTTTTTGAGATGGAGTTTTGCTCTTGTTATCCAGACTGGAGTGCAATGGCATGATCTCGGCTCACCACAACCTCTGCCTCACGGGTTCAAGTGATTCTCCTGTCTCAGCCTCCTGAGTAGCTGGGATTACAGGTGTGCGCCACCACGCCCAGCTAGTTTTGTATTTTTAGTAGAGATGGGGTTTCTCCATGTTGGTCAGGCTGGTCTTGCACTCCCGTTCTCAGGTGATCTGCCCGCCTCAGCCTCTCAAAGTGCTGGGATTACAGGCGTGAGCCTCTGTACACAGCTCTCTAGTTGCTTTAATACAACTACCGGGAGCATGTGAAAGAAGACACACTGTAATGTGGAGCAAAACTTAGGTAAATGTTTCTCCTCCATGAAATCCAGAGTGAGCTCTGGGTCTGGCATAGCCCAAGAACAGGGGTTTGTATATGAAATTCGCAGAGGGCGTTTATTATGATTCAGAAACAAACAGGATGAACTTGAGTGTATCCAAATAGGAAATTGTCCCCCAGAGAGGCTTTACCCACCACTGCAGCCACTGTCACCCCTCATTAATTGCAGGGATGGCACCAATTTCAAGTGTTTTCAGGTCATCTTAACAGGCTTGCTTCCCAAGCTAATATATGTGGAAGTCGATGTGCTGTGAACAGGTTGAACTTGGAGATGAAAAGTGCTCTGATGGATTGCTAGTCCACTGGCATCTTTAAGGATGTTAAAAGAAAAACTTCACTTTGGGAGGCTGAGGTGGGCAGATCATGAGGTCAGGAGATTGAGACCATTCTGGCTAACACAATGAAACCCCATCTCTACCAAAAATACAAAAAAATGGCTGGGCATGGTGGCACACCTGTAGTCCCAGCTACTCCAGAGGCTGAGGCAGGAGAATCGCTTGAACCCAGGAGGCAGAGGTTGTAGTGAGCCGAGATCATGCCACTGCACTTCAGCCTGGGCGACAGAGCAAGACTCTGTCTCAAAAAAAAAAAAAAAAGAGAAAAACTTCAGCTAAATTACATTTAAAGGAGTTTAATTGAGCAATGAAACATTTGCAGATCAGGCAGCCCCCAGAATCACAGGAGATTCAGAGAGACTCCAGGGATGCCTTGCGGTCAGAACAGATTTATAGACAAAAAACGGGAAGTGATGTACAGAAATCGGAGGTGAGATAAAGAGACAGCTGGATTGGTTACAGGTTTGTGTTTGCCTTATTTGAACACAGTTTGAACACTGAACAGTGTGTGACCGGTTGAAGTATGTCTGCTGGGATTGGCTAAGACTTAGCGACTGTTACAGGTACAGGCTCCTAATTAGGTTTTCTTTTTAAAAATATTTATTATTTCTTTATTTATTTTGAGACAGAGTCTTGCTCTGTTGCCAGGCTGGAGTGCACTGAGCGATCTTGGCTCACTGCAACCTCCGCTTCCCGGGTTCAAGTGATTCTTCTGCCTCAGCCTCCTGAGTAGCTGGGATTACAGGGGCCCACCACCATGCCTGGCTAATTACTGCATTGGCTTCACCATGTTGGCCAGGCCAGTCTCAAACTCCTGACCTCAAGTGATCCGACTGCCTTGGCTTCCCAAAGTGCTGAGATTACAGGCATGAGTCACCGTGCCCCTAATTAGGTTTTCAATCTCATCTACCTATTAAGTTAGGTTGCAGTTCATCCATAAGGGCTCAAATATAGAAGTATGGAGTCCTTCTTGGGCCATACTTAGTTTGCTTTGACAGGAGCACCTACTTTTTTCTGGCTGACCCTGCATTTCCACAGCATTCCCAGGCCCCTCAGGGCTACTGGATGGTCTCTGGCTCATGGCAAACCAGACCCTGTCTAGCAGGCAGGGAGGGCTCGTCGGGCCTGAGTTGTACTGAAAAGCCAGGCACTGGCAGGAGTGGAAAAGAAAGACTCTTCTGAGCTTCGTGTGCTGTCAGCCCACAGGCACTGCCTAGGTGGCCAGTATCACATTCTGTCTGCACGTTGGTGTAGGTAGAAAACATGGTGAATGTAAATAAAAAACTGGGATAGTTGGTCATAACGCCGGGAAGCCTTTCTAATTTCTCAGTATTTCTTCCTATTCTGCGGATGCTGGCCTCTTCTATTACATTCTTTTGACGACCTACTTTTCTATATTTTTTCAGTGTCATACTTTCTCCTGAGACTTAAAGCACTTTGAATCTTGGGGTGGTTATCCTTTAATCCCTGAGTGGTTTGCATTCCATTTAAAGCTGTTCCCTTTGGACAACTGGATGGGAGGCTGAGATGACTCTTCCACTCATTCCCAATTGGTGATGGGAGGGCTATAAGAAACAGTAAGACAGGCGGGGTGCGGTGGCTCATGCCTGTAAATCCCAGCACTTTGGGAGGCTGAGGCAAGCGGATCATGAGGTCAGGAGTTTGAGACCAGCATGACCAACAAGGTGAAACCCCGTCTCTACTAAAAATACAAAAATTAGCCTGGCATGGTGGCACACACCTGTAATTCCAGCTACTTCACAGGCTGGGGCAGGAGAATCGCTTGAACCCCGGAGGTGGAGGTTGCAGTGAGCTGAGATTGCACCACTGCCCTCCAGCCTGGGTGACAGAGTGACACTCCATTTCAAAAAAAAAAAAAGAAAACAAAGAAAGAAAAAAGAAATAGTAAGACAAATGCCATTAGTATGTCTTTGTTGATCAGTGATGTGATCAGATTATGCCAGTCACCAACTTGGTGCTTTCCAAGACATGGGAAGCCCTCACCTGGCCTATGGAAGAGGTCAGATATAGGGGCATGTCCCTCCACATTTAGGTGACCTCCAGGAGAGAAACTGGCTCCTTCTCCCTGGGGCCACTCTTTATCTTTTGAAGTCTTCTTGGATCCCTCAATTCCCAAGATAACCTACCTCATGCTGTTCTTCTCAATTGATCTTTCTCTTCCTGAGTATAGAGAACCACGATCTTTGGATAAAATCCAACTCTTTATCCTATACAGTGTCTGGGTTCCATTACAGGTTATGGGGTCCTCTAATCCCTAGGAGTATTGAGGCAAATCAAACAATGTTTAAGGAAGCCTAGATCTAAAGTGACACGTATTTATTATTTATTATTGTCAGACTTGGTAAATAGTCAGATCTAAAGTGATTTAGAAACAAGTAGTTGAGGGGAATGGCAAAGTGAGCAGGAAGTCAAAGAATAAAACTTTTGCAAGGAGTGGGGAGAAAAGGGAGGCAGGCAATCAAGCTGGACAGAGGAATCAGGGACACTGGAAGGAAAGGAGAGGGAGAATGTGTGCGCGTGTGCATGTGTGTGTGTGCGTTTGTGTGTGTTGGGGTCGAGGGTGACGGGGGTGGGTGAGAACAAGCAATAAGGCTAAGGAGAGAAATCAGATTTCTTCAGCAAAAACCCAAAACAACAGTAACAAAACAAACAAAACTCGGAGCAGAGTCCTACCCAAATTTTCCAAGGTTAGCAACATCCACCAGGTGATCTGACAGTGACACCAGGTGGCTGATGACTCTGTGTAGAGGCATTATCTTAAATCATTTTACCCTAAAAAGCCAAGCTTTGTTTGATAAACTTGTCCTTAATGGAAACAGAATTGAAAGAAACCCGGAGATTACGTATTCCAACTCCTTTACTTTACATTTGAGGACATCAGGTCCTCAAGTTATCAAAACTGACCTAACAACCAACTGACCAAACAAAAAATACAATACAAGAGTGCGGACACAGCACTTCATTTTAACCAAGTGCACGACGCTAGCTTTCATTGCTTTTAATCTTTAAAAATAAAATATGCCTTAGAGTTAGCTGCCTTCTGGTCAATAATGAGCAACTGATATTAAAACACAAATTGTGACCATTGTATTTGATCAATTCAGATGCACAAGGAGATGATGATATAAACTTAATCAGGGGGAAAAATAATCACAAACACATGTAGAACCTTTTGACTTAACCTGATTATTGAAGAGAAAGCATAATTTGACTAGAATTCCCTTTCTTTCTTATTTTTGAACGGTTAACAAAAATTACCGCAAACCATTTGCCATTTGTTTTTGTCAGTTTTTAAAGAATATCATGCAGTAAGAGACAACAGAGGAATTCTAAATGTTTTTGGTGTTTTATATGGTAAAGTAGAATGCAGGGGTCTATTTTCCCTGGTTAAGTCTTAATATGGTTTCATCTAAATTATACACCAAAGAAAGCATTTAGATGAAAAGAAAAAATCCACACTCAATATAAGAATGTGAATCAGCAAATATTAGGTGTGAGGAACATTACAATGGATCTTTATAAAACAATTTGGCTTTTGGAAAGTAACAACAAATATTCTTATAGGGAAGAAAATGGAGAAATAAAAAATATTTGGGGATAGTTACACCTTATAATAATATATCAAGAACTAGTTCTTCACCTTAAACAAAATTTCTTATATGGCTAAGTCTTATAAATTATCAAAAATGAAGGAAAGAATCTTTATCATTTCCAGGAGTGGTTTATGTATTTTGACTTGTTTTCTTGGTGAATTTTATTTTTATCGTAAAGCTCTAAAGCCATTTCCTGCTTTGCTTTGGTCAAATTAAAGGGAAAAGAAAAATCGAACAAGAAAATTGAGATGTCAAGTGAAGCTGGTGACCATACAGAAGAACTTTGTCATTTGTGAACAATTGTCTGTCTCTGCACACTGACGAGCCCTCTGGGCACCTCCGTGTATTTGCCGACCGCTGGCCATGTGGTGATGTCTCCTCGCCAGTGACATAAAACGAGCTGCCCCCTGGCCCTGGCAGGAATCCAGTCTGTACTTTAGGGTACAGGGCATGCAGGGCCAGGCCCTCCTGAGGCGGCATTTCACCCCTGCCCTGAGGTCAGCTCTGGAAATCTGGGATAGAGAACACAGCAAAACAGAGTGGGGAGCAGAGGAGCCGGTAGCCTGTCCAGCTCTCCTAACAAAACCCTAGTTATTTCCATCATTGCTCTCCGTAGTTGCCCTGATCAGATGCACAACCCAATGATTATGCTGGTAAAGACCCAGCATTTCTAAAGTGTCCGTTCCTGCTTAGATTCACTTAGATGAATCTGTGTTATTAAAACAGCTTGCACAGAACACAATCACAGATCCTCCACCGACAAGCATGCTAACTGGGCTGCTGCGGAGTCTCTGAACTGTCTTTCAGCTGAATGGTTATTAAATACAAACATGGTCTTTTTTTTTCTAAAAGGGCGCATGTTAAACAATTTAATATTTTAGAAAAATACTTTCCCTTATTTAAATGAAAATAAGTAATGTAGTTTGCAAAGTAAAAGGCAGGGTTTCATCTTTTAGACAAAAAAAAAAAAATTAAAAGAGAGAGAGAGAAAGACATGTATTGTCTATTTAACAATCAAAACACTACAATAAAATAAAATAAAATCGTGGTATCATAATAATGAGTTCTCTTTCAAATGGTTTTCTCTGAACTAAATTGTGCTCTTTATGTAATAGAATGACAAATTGTTTAATTCAGTATCAAATATTCATGAGCTGTAAATGTGCTGCATCACCAGAACGGGTGCAAAATCATAAACAAATACTGTGGCATGCACAGACATGGAAGCTAACAGAAGTGGACGTCTGCACAGGATTTTAACGTTGTTGCGGCTTTGCCTCTGTGAGAGGGAGAGAGAGGGGAGAGAAAGAGAACACTCCCTTCCCTAGCCATCTCCAGATGCTGCCGTGGGAGAATAAAGGGTGAGAAAGGAACCTGGCTGTGGATTCGCATAGCCCCGTTTCTCCTGCAGATCAGAAGGCTAAAAGCAAATCAGAGATTAGACCACAATCTGGCGGAAATTCCTAGACCTTTCAAAATGGTGCAGGGTAGTATTTCTTTATTAGAAGAGAGTATGTATGTGAACTCTTTTTTTTAAAGGTTAGAATGGCTAATTATTCTGAGTCTGAATTTTAAAATGAAGTGTCTTTGACCATTCAGGGAGAAAGACACGAGAGTCCCTCCTCTGCATCATCTCCATGGTCATTTATTTGCCCTTTACATGGCAGGGCTTCAGAGGAAACTCCAGCTCCAGGCTGCAGGCTCCGAGAGTCTTCTTTGACCTGTCCGGAACAAATGTATTCATTTAGAATTAGATTTCTTCTTCTAGCCTCAGTCAAACGTCCTCTACGCCATACAGGTTTCCCCCTCTTCCCTCTCTCCTTCCCCTCCCCTCCCCGCTTCGTCTCTCTCTCTCTCTCTCTCTCTCTCTCTCCTCTCTCTCTCTGTCTCTCTCTCTCTCCTCTCTCCCCCTCTCTCCCTCCAGTATTTGTCCTCATAGCAGCGGAAGGACTGGCGTTTAGAAGGAGAGAGGCATGTGTCAGTCCTTCGTGGACGGTGTACAGGTTCCCTTCGCCCTGCAGCGGCAGACCCTATCATTTTCCAGGTGACACATTCGGCCTCACCGGCTGTCTTCTGGAACCCATGAGTCGAGAAAGGGTCGAACACCACCTGTCTCACGCAGCAGTCCCTTCCAGGAGTCCCGTTCCCACGCCTGTAAGCAGTCATTTGGAGTTGCCTAACAAATCATCCAGAACCTCACAATATTGAAATCAACTCTTTCAAACGGCAGGGAGAGTTTTTGGTGATGAACTCCAGCATCCCCCGTTAGCTAAGCTCATCTGTTTTCCCTCGCGAGAAGAGCTCTTCTAGCCTCTCATCACACCTCACATTTCTGCAAAGTTGTTTTCCTAAAAATCTGTGTAAATCAAGTTTTTGTAAATCTAGTCATATGTTTTATGCATCAGGGGAACTTGGAATGTAAAGGAATCTCACAGTGCATCCTTCTGTAAAATGAAGATTTGCTCTCTTATTTATTCATCTCTGTAAATCGGAATAATTATTCACTGGGTTGAAGGAGGTATGCCTTTATTTAGGCTTTTGCATTTCATATCTTTCCATTTCTTATTTTCAAGGTGCCCCCAAATGGCCACACATTCCATCCACCTTTAGAGGACGAAAACACAGCTAACATGCTCCCTAATTCTAAGTCATAAAGAGCCTCGAAATTCTGTGCCAGCAGCTCATAACGAGTCCTTGCCTGATCTAGAGAACCGGGATAAAACCTTACCGTTGTCTCACGGGGTAGCTACACATTCAGACTGACTGGGTTCTACTCCTTCCTTTTTCCCTCCTTCTCCTTCAGTAAATGAAAAGATGCACAGTACTTGCGGTTTCAAATAGAATGGGTCTATTAAAGCTTTACCTATAGGGGATCCCCCACATCAGGGGACACGAAATTACTCAGCCACGGGAATCCTGGAGAATCTGGTCTCTGAAGGTGAAGCTAGAGATGAGCAAAGGTTTATGTTCATTGTTTTCCTCGGCGAGAGCAGGTTGCTTACGGCAAGGAAAGGCTGAGCTGTTGGAGCAGAGTGAGACCAGATTCCCAATGTCTGTGCTCTAGACCCCACTCCGAAGGGGAGCTTTCTGGAGCCATTTTTCTACTCTTCATCACCTGGATCCCAATTAAACGAAATATTTTTTTAGACATGTCATTTTCCCAGAATAGAAAAGCAGGACTCACTGTCCTTCCTTCCCTCCCTTCCTCTCTCCCCTCTTCCTTTCTTCCTTTCCGCCATCTAGATGAGCAATGCAAAAGGTCTGGTATTTGAGAAATTTAATTATTTCAGTGATAAACTTCATGGTTTTAATTTGGGAAATCCCTCAAACCTAAATTCCCAGCCCGGAGGAGTCCAGTTGGATCTGGGCTGGGAAAACTAGAATATCTTTCAGTGAAGGGCAAATAACCAAGGGGAAGGAAGGACCGCGAATGGCCAAACACTGATGTCAGCTCAAGCCCTCCTCGGAAAATGCCTGTTTGTGAGGATAAAGTGGCTGATGGCAAGTTCACTCAGGGCGGCCTTGCGGAATAAAACATGCCCGGACGGGGTGACCACGTACTGTGGATTCCAGCAGGGGGAGCTCTGGCTCTGGAAACCGGTCAGTGGCCACCCAACGCTGTTTCACCGGGCCTAGACCTTCGGGGTTCAGCGTTCTCTGGTCGCCAAGGTTGGTAACAAGGTCCACGGGTAATGTCGCTGAACCAGAAACAGAGGTCTCTCTTCACGCAGTCCCGGTGAGGAAAGCAGTTAACACCTTTGAAAAACACAGCTGAAGAAGCATTTTAGGAGCCGGTGATCGAAGTCTTACAAAGGCAGCCGGGAGAAAGCCAGCGATGGAAATTATGGCCCCCCTTTCCTCCCCTTTTCCCTTCCACGCCCGGGGGCATCACTGCTTCTCTCTCCGGGGCTGAACTCTGATATGACATCCTGCGCGGATACCTTTAGCAGGGGGAGCCGTCTCCCCGGTTTTAAAAACTGCCTGTGGTTGGGATGAACTAGATTTTCTTATACCACCAGTCAGCTCTGGGCACTGCTGGGTCCCTGATGCTCTCACTTTGGGTTCCTAGGAAGAAGACACACATGACCTTTATGCTGTAGCTCCATCAGTGCAAAGAGACTCCACTGCCCATGTCTTCTGGGCTTGGCTCAGAAGCATCTGCAGAGAGACAAGGAACCCTACAAAATGTGGACAAATGCCATTCCAGCCCATGAAATAGCTGAGAGACAGAGGGGCTCAGCATAGCACTTTCTAAGCTGCCTTGTGTGAAAGGTTGCTGGACTCTAAGGGGCTCCCGGCTATTTTATTTCATGGGGTAAAAAGTGTTCCGATGTCGGCCTCTGAGAAATGCTGTAGGTAGGATCCGTGCATTTCCCCCTCCCCCCGCCAGCTTTTGTGGAAGGAAATCTTGTTACAAGTCCTAGAAGTTCTACAGTTCAAACAAACAAATGAAAAAGCCCACTTACATTTGTCTGATCCAGCACTTCGACAACTTATCTGATCATGACTTTTTCTTTTCCTTTCTACAAAGCTCCTATGCTCCAGGCACTGTGTCTTGTGGAACAGACTTTGAGAAATACTGACTATGCCTAAAAGAGCAAAGTTCTAGGGTGAAGGAACTTCTGCATTCCTGTACATTGGTTCTGATCCTAACAGCTGCTTTTTTTTTTTTTTTTTTGAGATGGAGTTTTGCTTTGTTGCTCAGGCAAGAGTGCAGTGGTGTGATCTCAGTTCACTGCAACCTCTGCTTCCTGGGTTCAAGCGATTCTCCTGCCTCAGCCTCCTGAGTAGCTGGCTTACAGGCATCTGCTGCCATGCCCAGCTAATTTTTGTATTTTTAGCAGAGATGAGGTTTCACCATGTTGGCCAGGCTGGTCTGAAACTCCTGACCTCAGGCCCTCCTTGGCCTCCCGAAGTGCTGGGATTACAGGTGTGAGCCACCTTGCCCAGCCTGTTGCTATGACTTTTGATGTCACATAGCGTCTCCGAATCTCAGCTTCCTCTTCTGTAAAATGACGATTCCTCCATTCCTACACATCTGCGTGGCTCCTGGCTGAAAGATAAATGACAGATGTCTGAATATACCTAAAATGTTTGCTTCTGGAGACAGAAATAGATTACACGTTTATGTTGAAAGTTGGTTGTAGACTTTTGTCTCCAAATGGACAAAATGACCAAAATCTTAGGACCAGAGGAGGCACTATTCCCCCTCTTCCTATTTGGTTTATATATCACAGTTCACGCCAGTTCTGTGGCTACTTGTGTATCTTTACCTGTCTGTTTTGCTTAATCTATGGACTAGCTGCATGCCGCATTCTCTTTGCTTTTTACATGCAAGATTGCAAGTTTAAAATAATTCATGTAATGAATAAATTTTAATTGTTGAGGACATTTATTCAGAGCTTTAATGGGGATTCTACAGACTGCAAGGAATTACAGTCTTTTCTGAGGAATAGCAGGAGCCAGAGTACATGACAGTGGTATTATAGTTGTTGGGACTGACATTAATGGAATGGTACAAGTTGTAAAGCGTACACCTGAAGGTTTATTTCTAAATTGCTATAAAGGGCAGTGTTGAGGGTGATCAGGTCCTCTGTGCTAAAAGGGCATTTCTTCTTTTCCCCAGATGTCTACCTCCCCTTCACTTGGGAGTAGAAATGGCGAACAGAATCACCTTGACTGCCTTTCCCTGGGGATGTTGATCAGATGCATCGGAAGGAAGATAAGGCAGTGTGGCTTTGCAGGATGGCATGACTGGCCACCTGTCCGCCTGGCTTATGCCCAGCTGCATGCATTTTCTCAGCAATGTTTATCCAACAAATACTGATTGAGCACCTACTATGTGCCAGGTGTTTATTCCCATCAAGTGGAACGTCCTCTTTTCCAAGCTCTGGCTAAGTTCTGGCTCCTCTGTGGAGGCTTCCCTGATATTTCCAGCCTTCGCTGATATCTGCCAAATTCTAAATTGTTATAGTTGGGGTTACACAATTGAGCAGTCATTATATACTGGTCGCTGTGGTTTTAAATGAATGCCTAACTAAGATGTAAGCTTCAAGAGAGCAGGGGCTGCATCCTAACAATCTTTTCCTTGCCCTTGGTGCTTCTATAAATACAATTCACCAAGTCAGATCAATGAACAACAGACTCTGGGGAATCCTTCAGACTACAGGTCTCTGTACCTCGAGGTAATACAATGTATTTTTCAGCCAATTGTGTATGTTGTGCTGTAGGTGCCCTGACAACTATTCATAATGCCTGCTGTCTTTGTTCTGGTTGGTTTCTGTTTGTTTCAGAATTAGAGGGTCAGATTTGGTGTTTACTTCTCACTATTTGTTACTGATAATGCTGTGCATTAAAATTTTGTAAACAACAGAATTGAGTGCCTTTCTGGGTGGTCTGAATTCATCTCCAAAGGCAACTTCTACTGACTGTGGTCTTTTTTCCTGGCTTTCTGTTTTACTAGTTTGTAGCTAATTACTAGGGCTTCAGTCAGTTGATGTAGCCACAGATGACACTAACACCCTAGGTGGCCCAGGGGAGGATTTGTGGGGCTGTGGTGTCTGAGCTCTTTCAGAGAGGCCTGCAGGGAAATTACCCATGTGGGTGTGGACTTTGTCTCTGTCCTTCCTATGCCTCTTGGACTGGGATCCTCCCGGATCTGAGGCTCTGGCTCCACCTGTCCTGGAGTCTGTTCTAGGCATTCCCTGCCACAAGCATCTTGCCTAAGTAACTTGGGGCTGGTAAGTGTTTACAGTGGGTCCCCTCCTGAGAGTGTACTTACATGAAAATTTCATCTGAAATATCCAAATGTCTTTCATAAAGCCTAACTTAGCTGGTTTTCCCCAACAAATTGTAACCTTTGCACGCGTTTTCACAGCCGGCAAAATGCTTTCATGCACAGCATCAGTCAAGCTGTAAAACAACCGTGTGAAGTGGTGGAGAGGCAGGGATCAGATGACTCAGAGAGTGCAGAAGAGTGGCAGGGCTGGAACCCTCCGCTTCTGACTTCTTCCTGCCTGTTTTGCCTTGAATTGTGGTTATTGCCGTAGACATCCTTTATTCTCATAGACTGTAATATGATGTAGTGGAGAGTAGTCAGTCTGAACACCTGAAACTAAAGCCAGGTCTGCTCCTCATAAGCAAGTGGATAATAATAATAATAATCACAGCTCCAGTATATCCAGCACTTACTACGTTTGAGGAATTGCACTCGTATTATCTCATTTAACACTCAGCCCCCTACAATGGAGCTTAGAGCAGGGTTTCATCATCACTAACTGGTGCTCACACTGAAGCTAAGTTTTGTCTGTTTCAAGCCCATGGTTATTCAGTGTCTGCCCTGGTCGTTGAGAGGTTTAAGCAAGATAACCGTGTGTCTCCCGTGGTGCCTGATTGATGCAAGTTAAGCCTACAAGAAACAGTAAGTCTTTCTTCCCTTTTCCTTGAGTCTAGGGATATAATCACTACCCCGCCCCGCCCCTTGGTATTCCTCATAGCATAGTGTTTTACATAAGTCAGTTCTAGGTGAATGTTCATTGAGTTAAATGGAAATCAAAGCTGAGAAAGAGGAAATCAGTCTGCTCTCCGCAGAGGTAGGGGAGGTAATGAAGACCAAGCAGTTCTATTGCAAGAGTTGCTGGCATCTAGGTTGGTGCAAGAGACCAGGGTTGTGGCTTTGGTCCCCAACCACTACCTCCTGGTTCTTCACCCACTGCTCTGGCTGCCGCTCTTACAAGGGAAAGATCCTTTGTAAGCATCTTTCTCTCTTTCCCCTTCACGTTACTGTATCTATGAGTTTTGTCTGCATCGAAGCCTTGCAAACACCATTCACAGCACCAACTCCCCTGCTATAAATGCATGTATATCCCAACACCTACTCAGCCTGGAGTCCCATACCTCCTACTTAGTACACCTTGTACTGACTTCATTATTCCCTTGTCCCACTTAACTGCTTTTCACGTTAAGCTCATTTGAATCACTTCAAATCATGTTGGTTTTATTGTAAGGATACATAGGTGGGAGAATCTAGTCAAAGCTGAAAAAGCAAAAGCCAAAACGAAGCCCCAGGGGAAGAGAAACTGCAGTGGGTCGGGAAACGTGAGAGCCCAGAGCAGCCCTTGGATGTGAATATCAGGGGTCAGGTGCCTTTTGCATGTGTGGCTAACCTTCTCAGCTATCCCACTTGACACTTGCTGCTGAGCGGCTGGTCCCCGCCAGGGGCGTGCATTTTCTTCTCTGCCTCACAGCTCTGCTAATTGCTTCCTTGTCCTCACCTTGCTCATAGTTTCCACTTCTGCATAACTCCTGCTTGTCTTGACCCCTCACAAGCCAACTCTAGCTTGTGGAATTTCCATGCCAGTTTTAGATCCTATGGAATGCCGCCTCATTCTCTCAGTATTTTTTTGGTTCAAATTGGAGAGAATCTGATTTCCTGGCACATATTTTCTGGCCATACCACCTCATAGGATCTTGACCAGCGTGTGGGTTAGCTACCCTCAAGTGCCCACTGATATGATCTGCCACTGTGCCCGAGGGTAGGACCGTTGGCTGCCTTTTTCTAGAATGTTTTAATCACCGGACTGTCGTATTCTGAGTGAAATAAGCCAGTCGTAAAAGACCACATATTGTGTGATTCCATTGATATGAACTGCCCAGAACTATATATAAAGGCATGTCTATAGATAAAGCAGATTAGTGATTGCTTAGGGCTGTGGGTGGGGGGTGGGAGATTGGAACGTGACAGTTAAGGGGCATGGAGTTTCCTTTTGGGGTGATGAAAATGTTTTAAAATTGATTGTGATGAAGGTTGCATAACTCTGTGCTAAAACTCTATTCTAAAAGCCATTGGCTTGTACACCAACCTAGATGCAGTGTATTGTAAGTTAACCATATCTCAGTAAAACTGTTTAGAATAAGAGTGTTTCATAGGAGAAAATTTCTCAGGAGGGGCTGAGGATATGGTAGATACCACATCCTCCCTAGTTGTTTATCTTTGTAAATGCCATCACTTTTTAACCCATTTTGCCAAACCAAAACTCTGAAATTTATCTGGCACCCCCCTTCCTTTTTCAGTTCAGTGGTTACCTCCTTTCTTGATTCCAGATATTCATTTGTTTATTATTTTATTTTGAGATGGAGCTTTGCCCTTGTTACCCACGCTGGAGTGCAATGGCATGCTCTTGGCTCATGGCAACTTCTGCCTCCCAGGTTCAAGTGATTCTCCTGCCTCAGCCTCCGGAGTAGCTGGAATTATGGGTATTCGCCACAATGCCCGGCTAATTTTGTATTTTTAGTAGACACGGGCTTTCTCCATGTTGGTCAGGCTGGTCTCAAACTCCTGACCTCAGGTGATCTGCCCGCCTTGGCCTCCCAAAGTGCTGGGATTACAGGTGTGAGCCACTGCTCCCAGCCTTATTTTTATTTTTATAACATAGAGTCTTGCTATGTTGCCCAGGGTTTGAATTCCTGGGCTCAAGTGATGCTCCTTCTTTGGCCTCCCAAAGTACTGGGATTACAGCATAAGCCACAACTCCCGGCCCTGGATTCTGACTACTAGTGAAGTAGTTGGGTCAGATGCTCTCCTTTGTGCTCTAAAAGCATCTGATCCACAAGCCTGGCACCATTTGTTATTCTCTATTATAATTGGAGCCTTGCTGGCAAGTCTCTGCTACTGGACTCTAAACTACTTGGAAGCCCTTCCCCTCCCTATCCTGGCATGTGACTGACACCATAGGTACCTAACAAGGTTTCTGCTGTGGCTGACTGGCTGGGTGGGATGGGATGAAGGGATAGATGGAAGGAAAGGCTGGTTATCATCTCTGCCCATGGCTGCTGCCTGCTCTTAGAAATCCTGCCAATTCCATAACAGGTGTGTGTGCCGATGGGAGAATGAATGAGGAATGGGTGGCTTGGTGCAGTTCCACCCTTGTTATCTACTGAAGAATCCAAAATACAAGTGATACTGATGCAGTGTGGCCCACTGCTGTGGGAGCAGTTTATCTGTGGCAGCTGGCAACCTTCCAAGGACTCAGTTTCTGCTCACTGTGATCTGACTTGAGTTTCTGATGGGCCCTGGGGCACGATATGTTCCTTAGAGTAAGGGCAGACCTAGTGCTCTGCCACACTGAATAGGGCCGCGGTTTCCAGTCATTTCTCTTCTGGGCCAAGCCCCTTGACTGAAAGATTTGGGGCAGTGGGAGACAAGAGGGTGGGAGAAGGAGGAGTGGGGAGAGGAATAGCCTTCTCAGAACAACAACTGATTTGGAATGTGAAACATCTTATTGATAAAAGCAAAGCCCAGACGGGAGGAAGCGGTTTGATATGTGCACTATTTGAAAAAAATCATGTGCATCTGTTTAGCACAATATACAACATAATGACAGCAATCTTCCCTGTTTGTATCTATTCATCTGATTATACAGAGTAACAATTCTTTTAGTTACACATTTATTTACCCAGGGATTTTTTAATGGATAATAAGTTAGTAAATCAGATAGCATGTGTTCTGGATAATACTTTAGTAAACTGTCTACCACACAAGACAGTTGCAATTCACATTTTATAGAATATCCAATGTTCCATTAATCCACATAACACAATGTGAAGCTATGAGCAGCTCTTCAAGAAGGACAAAGCAGATTTTAATGATTATTTAATACTGTTTGATCTAGACACATATTATGTTGAAAAGCTACAGATTTCGGTCCTGCAATGCGCCACAGATGTAACGAGAAATGTGGACTTATTTGAAGTATAATCCAGTGGATTTCTTTTGATGTAGCTGCCATGGCTGTTTGTGCTAAAGTTTCTTGTCTTTGACCTAAGGATAGATATATTATACGCTTTCACTGACTTTTTCCAAACTTAAACCCCAAAGCACATGTATCGTTTCATGGCAAAATAATGAATTCCAAGGAAGAAAGAGAGAATAGTACTGCATTTAGCTTAGCCCATTGAAATATGATAATAAAAGTAAAATTTCTTTCCTTCTTCCTGGAGGGAAGACAGAAGTCAACACAATTTCCTGGTTCGTTCCAGAATGCTGAGAAGGCCAGGAAGTCTTCCAATTTAAGAATGGAATGGAAGATGGCAGAAGAGTGCGTCTAAAGAAGGGCTCAGCCCTTCACTCCCCACACTACTGGGCCAGGCTAGCAGGAACGGGCATCAGCTGCTGTTGCAAGGCCAGCAACAACCACCTCTGATTAATCCAGCAATACCAGCTTGCAAAATGTTCACTTCCTTTGTGTCTCCTGATGAAGCTCATGGGGTTTCTCAATGTCATTAGGATGAGATCTGTTGTGGTCTTAAGATCACATTATATAGCTTATTTCAAAGAAAATTCCTGTGTCAGATTCCCATTACATGCCACTTTGTGGGGTACTATTGGACATGGAAATCAGCATCCTTATTATTTGCTGAGTCATGAATGAGGAACAATTGCAGGCGTGCTCTGGCTGCATCGAGGGTGAAATCTAAACGTTACATCTGATCAGATACAGACAACGGTGAGACCTTTCTATTCCTTTCATGGTGTGGCATGTGACAGTACTGTTGAAGATGGACGCATTACTCCCTAATGTGATGCTCAGACTTTGCTTGTTCTTGCACAACGCTACCTGACAGCTGCCTAGCCAGTGATCCTGCAGTTTTTGAAGGGTCAATTTCTTGGGGCAGAATGAAAAGACATTGAATATCTGAGCGACTTTCTTGAAATAATTTAGCAAAATTAGATTTGTTTTAGAGCACACAAAACATGAAAGATATAAAGGGGAGAACCTGGCATGAATGAGTGTCCACCATTTGCCAAGCATTTTCCATGTAATAGTTACAATTATCTTATGAAGTAGGTATTACCATCTCTTGTTTTCAGATGAAGAAACAAAACTCAAATTTGCACCATTAATCAGGGCAGGGCCACTATCTGAAACCAGCACCAGCTGACTTGGAAGCTTGCGCTGTTTGTTTGTACCAGTGCATCTCAAACTACACAATAGTATCATCTGGGAGTTAAAAATATATCATTGCCTCAGCTCCACAGTCAGAGATTCTGAAGTCATTGTTCTGGGCTGGGGACAGGGCATTAGTGTTTTTTAAGAAACTCACCCAGGGATTCTAACAGACAGCCAGGTTAAGAATCACTGGGTTACATCATATCACCTGTGAAGTTACAAACCCATTGTAAGCACATACATTTACTTGAATCACGTGAGTCATAATTAACGAATACCCTGCCATCTGTACTGTGGGGCATACAATAAAATGTGGATGTCCCTGAAAAACAACTCATTATCAATCCTTTCTATGACGTCTTCATGCATTTGCCATTCCACAGTGGATTGCACTGGCCCCTTTTTTTCTCACTGCAATTCAACATCTTAAGATGTTTTAAACCAGTTCATTGAGCTGTATTCTGGTAGTATTCTGGTGGTGGTTATATCATACCAAGCCCATTAAAGGAACTCAAGAAAGGAAATAATCAAATGAAACTGTATCTCTATAGGGTCAAAGATTGGGTTAATAGCTTAACACTTAGACATTCCAATGGTTAATTTTTCTTTCTTTCTCTCTCTTTTCCTTCCTTCCTTCCTTCCTTCCTTCCTTCTTTCCTTCCTTCCTTCCTTCCTTCCTTCCTTTCTTCCTCTCTCTCTCTTTCTTTTTCTTTCTTGAGTCTCACTCCTCAAGTGATCCTCTCACCTCAGCCTCCTGAGTAATTGCATAGTACACCACTATATCTGGCTAATTTTTTGTATTTTTCGTAGAGACATGGTTTCACTATGTTGCCCAGGCTGATCTTGAACTCCTGGGCTCAAGCTGTCTGCCTGCCTCAGCCTCCCAAAGTGCTGGGATTACAGACGTGAGCCACCATGCCTGGCCATTGGTTAATTTCTTTTGCTTATTATCATGATCTCAAAACTAATATGATTGGATTTTTGGTTTGCATCTAACTTGAAACTAGCCATTTGCCTGACAAGTTCTTCTGGTGCTGCAGAAGCTCATTCTGTGGATAAGAAATGGCAAAACCTAAACCTAAGATATGAAAGGTGAACGTATACTTAAATCAGAACTAACGTCACTGGCCAGCTGCAGTGGCTCACGCCTGTAATCCCAGCACTTTAGGAGGCTGAGGCAGGTGGATCACCGAAGGTTGGGAGTTTGACACCAGCCTGACCAACATGGAGAAACTCCGTCTCTATTAAAAATACAAAATTAGCCAGGGGTGGTGGCGTATGCTGTAATCCCAGCTACTCAGGAGGCTGAGACAGGAGAATTGCTTGAACTCGGGAGGCAGAGGTTGCGGTGAGTGGAGATCACGCCATTGCACTCCAGCCTGGGCAACAAGAATGAAACTCTGTCTAAAAATAAAAATAAAAAAGAACTAGCATCATTAAGGAAGTTTTCACTGTTTTGGTGCTGTGGGTACTTTCTTTTTACATATTAATGCCATCACTTTCTTCCAAGCCTATGCTGGCTATTTATAAGGCACAAAAATCCTCAAAACCAAACCTCCCCAAAAAACAAGCACTCATAGCTTAAGCATTGAATTATGTAAGCTATATTGTTGTTTAGAAATAGTAACACTTTTTGGAAGAAATGCTTCAAAATGCCAACAATGGCTATCCCTGTTGATTAGAGATATATCTAGAAATATACAAACGAAACCCAAAAACTTGTTTGAGATTCTTAAAACTGCTCATATCAGGGGTCCTATTTACCATTCTTTCCAAGGCAATGACTCTGGGTCATTTTCAGTTTTTTTTTTTAAATCGTTTGCATCTTAGTTCAGTGACTTGCTCTAATAAAAGTCTTTTATTTTAAACATATGGGAGAAGAGATTAAAAACACTTACATTTTTGCTGAAAATCCTTTAAAATGAACAAATATGTTTCCAAAGCTTTCTGAGACTTGAATTTCTTTGAACTACTCTGTTTCTCTCCCTCTCTCTCTCTATATATATATATATACATACTTACCTGATTCTGATTCCAGATTTTATTAAAGAAATGAAAGCAGAAGTACGTTGTGTGGTTTAACAAGGAAGAAGATAAACTAAAATGACGAGGCTTAACTCCAGCGGAAGCTTTCGGCATCACACAGTGTACAGATTGAGAAGGCAGGTGCTGGAAGCAGAGGCCGGTGGGGGATCCTGGTCACGTAACCTGGGCACCTCACCTAATCTCATTGTATTCAATTTCATCTGCAAAATGGGGACTAATATTTAGCAACTTCCTAATAGAGTTGCTGTGAGAATTAAATCTGTAACTATATTAAACGCTTAGAATAGTACCCAGAAGCGCTCAATACGTGACAGGTGTTATTACTGTTGTAGATCCGTAGGTCAGTGGCAGAGCTAGTAAAACTGTGCAAAGTCTAACGTGGGTAACCTGTATTTTAAAAAGGAATTCTGTTTCCTTTTATTGAGCTGTTCTATGCAAGGAGGGGGCCTTGTGAAGGGCAGGGATTGGAGAGTGGAGGGTGTGAGTGGCTATTTGGTGTCCTTGCTTCAGTGCTATACAAAAACTTGGTCATGTGTTTTTGTCCCTGGACACCGCTCTAGGAGCTTCAACAGATACTGAAGACAGGTGCAGAATTATGTCCTGGTGACTAGTAGTTTACTCTCTTGACCAGGACCACAGACCATAGAATTTTAGCGAGAGACCATCCTCTGAGCCTAGGACGTAGAAAATAAAAATACTGCCAGGTGCGGTGGTTCATGCCTGTAATTCCAGCACTTTGGGAGGCTGAGGCCAGCAGATCACCTGATACTGGGAATCTGAGACCATCCTGACCAACATGGAGAAACTCCATCTTTACTAAAAATACACAATTAGCAGAGTGTGGTGGTGGGCACCTGTAATCCCAGCTACCCGAGAGGCTGAGACAGGAGAATCACTTGAACCCAGGAGGCAGAAGTTGTGGTGAGCCAACTTTACACCATTGAACTCCAGCCTGGGCAAGAAGAGCAGAACTCTATCTCAGAAAATAAAATAAAATAAAATAAAAATACTTTTTTTTTTTTAAACATAAGAGTACTGAAGGGTTGCAGCACATAGCCATCTTTCCTTCCTTTTTCTCGTTCTCTCTCTTTCCTTTATGATCAATTCTTTAAAAAACAATCACTTATAAAAACTTGTTTGCCAACTGATCAACAAAAAGCATTGACTAAAAATAGAATAAGTTAACTAAAATGCATCTAAAAAGTTAATTATGTGGCTAAGGTAGTTCACAGCACACATGACTTGCCCATTGTTGGTGTTTTGCTGCAGTATCCTAGTATCCTGGGTCTTCCCAGGAGATGTAAACCCCTCTCTTGCTCCCCTCTCCTGAACGTGCTCATACACAGAGCTCATTACCCCGTCTCCTTTTCTCTTCCTCCTTGGACCTCAGAGACCTCTCCTACAGCCTGCTCTGGAGACCAGTTTTGGGCAGGAGCTGCTGGCTCTGACATGGCTGGGGCACGTTGACCCAGAGCTTTTGCCTGGGATTTCTCATCCCTGTCTCTGCTGTGAGGGCTCCTCAGAGCCCATGGGCTTGGAAGCAAGGCATTTCATTATTTCTTTTTTTAATTTTTTTTTTTTTTTTTTAATGAGACAGAGTCTCGCTCCATCGCCAGGCGCTAGGCTGGAGTGCAGTGGCATGATCTCGGCTCACTGCAACCTCCACCTCCCAGGTTCAAGCAATACTCCTGCCTCAGCCTTCTGAGTAGCTGGGACTACAGGTGCATGCCACCACACCCAGCTAATTTTTGTAGTTTTAGTAGAGACAAGGTTTCACCATTTTGGCCAGGATGGTCTCGATCTCTTGACCTTGTGATCTGCCCACCTCGGCCTCCCAAAGTACTGGGAATACATGCCCGCATTTCATTATTTCGACTAGCTTTTACTTAGTTATGACATGAGATTGTGAGACTTTCCAGCATAATTAAATATTAGAATCAAAATTATTTTCAAAAGTACTTCTCATGTCTTCTCTTGTAACTTGGACCACATTTTGAGTGCATGCAGTTAACTATAAGGCATTCTTTCTTCGGCTATGAGTTCAGAGGTCTTGTCTTTACTATAATACAGCCCTGTGCAAGCCTCAAATTGCTAGTATTTCACTTTTATATCTGTTGATTCACTTAGTATATTATTCTTAAATTATTTATTCCAAATCTTAAGTAAGTTGTCTTTAACTTTTGCCTTTGTACCTTGGTATCCCCTCAACCCTAAAGCGAATACTCTTACTCTCCTTAAAGAAATGCGGTAAACCTAAACAATTGCCTTTCTGCATTTATTCCCCTCCCCACACCCCGTAAAGATTGTGCTTTCAGTAGCTTCTAGTCATGGGCTTCCCTCCTACCATGGGATAAAGAAACCTACGTGTTATTGTCCATGTTTGCTTAGAGGATTGGTAAATTTGATTGTTACAACTAAGTCATCAGACCAGGAACCAAGAAGAAAACTTGTAAGTCTTGGATGAAGCCCTCTTTCATTAGAATACAGATTTGTTGGCTCTGGATGGATCTCAGAAAGAAATTAGATTTGTCTAGACACTTTCTAGATGAAGAAACCAAAAACCCAGAGGTTACTTTTCTTGGCCAGGTGCCATGTGACTAGTGGCAAATGGCAAAGTTAGAACAAAAGCCTAAGCTTTCTTACATCATCTGTAGAGTACCAACATTCATTCATTCGTTCATTCATTCATGTCTTTCCTTGTTTTTCCTTTCTTCTTTCCCCCCCTTCCCTCCCTTCCTCCTTGTTTCTTTCTTTTCCTTCCCTCCCTCCCTTCCTTCCTTTTCTTTCTTTCCTCAATATTTATTCATGCCCACTATGCACTTGTTTCATCATAAACAAGTGATTTATTTTCAGAATTGAAAACCTGGGTGACATATGGTCTGATGAGTAGGAGTGCACTAACAGACCCACAGAAACAGAATGTTTGAAACAGGAACTACCCTGGAAAATCTGATTTATGTGGTTATTGTCACCAGAGCTGGCCACTTTCACTGTAACACACACCACACCACTTTATCTGTAGTGCCATAGAATCCTGATTCAAAACAAGGCAAGAAGGACCAAAGAACAATAAGAGACTACATGTACACGTCCAAACCCATGCGTAGAGATGGAGCTGCCTCAGATGTAATTCAGCAGACAATTAGCACACTGACATTTTGGCAAAATTTCCAGACATTTCCATAAATCCTTTTTAGATTCTTCTTCCCTCCAGCTCAGCAAGACAGTCACATTTTTCCGGGCCTCAGACAAACAATAGCAACCAAATGATATTTAAGGACAACCCCCCAGCATGACAACTGGGGCTCAACCCATCTTGGAGAAAGGAAGGTCACCATATGCCCCGCACTCTTTGTACACGGTCTCGGTCTCGCTGTCGTTTTACAGGGACCTTGGTCTCTTTATTTTACTTTGGGAGACAAGAGCTCTACTAAAACGCACAAAGGGGATTTGGGCTTAAGCATCGTCTTCTATCTCTCCAACCTACGATGTCTTTCATCCTAACAAAGGTGGGAGGAGCTGAAGAGAAAGATGGGGCTAACCGGAGGGGGCTGCGGAGGAAGCCAGGCAGCCGAGGGGGAAGGGGAAGAGAGCGAGCTTTTTAAAACTTGTGGTCCCCCGGCCCTCCTGTTTTCTTCATCTTACAGAAGCACCATCTGTTCGCAGACTTGATGTGCTTGCATTTGTTTTCCATTCAGCAACAGCTTATGGGAAGCAGATTATGAAGTGAGCAAATATGCCACCGACTGGATCAGCAACTGTATTTTGTTCTCCCCCTTAAAACTTTACAGAAACCCTGCGGCCCCTGGACCCGTCGCCAGCGCCAGTGCGCCGGCCTTGATGAAGGTCACCTGACTGCCATTACCCCTTGCGCTCCAGCCTCTCAGTGTTTACGCACTTCATTTATGCTATATTTTAAAGTACCCTTAAATTATGTTTTCAAAAGTTTTTCTAGTGTGCAAGACTAACGAGAGCATAAACAATTCAAGAACAGGGGATTTACAATTTCTTGCCATATTCTCTTTTCTCTAGTCAGCCACACAGACAACTCTGAATATACTGACATCTTGGCAGAATTTCCAGGCATTCTCTTAACCATGTAGACTTATTTGATCATATTTCCAAAATGAACAAGGTGGGGATGAATCATAGGGGATCGGTTGTAGACATCAAAACGTCACCTTTTGCTATCTCAAAAAAAGAAAATCCCATTTTCAGCTTTTAAAAATACTCTGGGCCAGGCCGGGTGGCTCACACCTGTAATGCTAGCACTTTGGGAGGCCGAGGCAGATGGATCACCTGAGGCCAGGAGTTCGAGACCAGCCTGGGCAACACAGTGAAACCCCATCTCTACTAAAATACAAAAAACTAGGGGGTGTGGTGGCAGGTGTCTATAATCCCAACTACTTGGGAGGCTGAGGCTGGAGAATCACCTGAAGCTGGGAGGTTGAGGTTGCAGTGAGCCAAGATCCTGCCATTGCACTCCAGCCTGGGCAACAGAGCAAGACTCTGTCTCAAAAAAAAAAAAAAAAAAAAAGAAATTCTGGGCTGGGCACAGTGGCTCACACCTAAAAGCTCAGCATTCTGGGAGGCTGAGGTGGGTGGATCACCTGAGGTCAGGAGTTCAACACCAGCCTGGCCAATATGGTGAAATTCCGTTTCTACTAAGAATGCAAAAATTAAGCAGTTGTGATGGTACACACCTATAATCCCAACTACCTGGGAGGCTGAGGCAGGAGAATCCCTTGACCCTGGGGGCAGAGGTTGCAGTGAGTGGAGATCACGCCATTGAACTCCAGCCTGGTGATAAGAGGGAAATTCTATCTCAGAAAAGAAAAAAAAAATTCTGGAAGGTATGATCCAGATACTGTGCTCTTCACACTGGGCTGTGGTGCCTTTCAGTGATGAGACTCTGAAATTCAGAAAGGCCCTCAAGCCAATATACTTTTCATTCTCATTCTGCTACTGTTGGACATTTTAGCTACTATAACCTTTCCAATGATAAATTATGCTGAGGTCAACATCTTTAAGCATTAAGCTTTTTCTATTTTATAATTGTTTTTTTAGGCTACATTGTGAGAAGTGGAATTAAAAAATAAAGTTAGTGACATTTTGAATTTTTGTCTTCAAACCACCATTTAAGAAAAGTTTACTGTTTTGAGTAGGTATAGAAAAGTTGAGACTACTAATGCATCATTGCATGCACATGTTTTTACCCAAACTTTATTGGAGAGCTTTGGCACATTACTTAACAACAGTCTTCATCTGTCAGACAGAAAATTTAATATTTATTTACCTGAAGTACCCTTAATATCTTGGAATATAAGTTGCTGTTAAACTTATTCATTATTTTCTCTAGGGGCTCATTGAACATTTAAACACCTTAGTAGAGAATATGAATGACTAAATTAGATACTTTAAGTTCAAACTTGCTTGTACTATTCTGGCGTTATAATACATTCTATGCATACTATAAATTGCTGAGGCATCAAATTACAGAAGTGCAGTAATGAAATGTCAGATTTTAAACTCCAAATGTCATGGATTAATGCTAGAAGATGATTTTTTTAAACAGCTCAATTTAAATCTGATAAAATTTTTTATCCCATTTCATACTTTCCTTGGAAATTTTTACTGTGTGTTTAAATTGAAATTAAATGAGTGAAGGGAAAAATTTCAGAATGTCTATTTTATTTATTTTCTGTTTTGTTGAAACAGGCTCTTGCTCTGTCATCCAGACTAGAGTGCGGTGGCATGGTCACAGTTCACTGCATGGCTGGCCTCCTGGACTCAATCTATCCTCCAACTTCAGCCTTCCAACTAGCTGGGACTGAAGATAGGCACCACCATGCCTGGCTATGTTTTTATTTTTTCTAGAGACAGAGTCTCTCTATGTTGCCTTGGTTGGTCTTGAACCCCTGTGCTCAAGCAATCCTCTGGCCTTGGCCTCCCCAGGTGCTGAGATTATAGGCACGAGTCACCATACATGGCACCAGCATGTTTGTTTTAAATTGAAATTGCTGTGTAGATTTTAAGAAGTATGAGAAGTTGAACTATTTGTCATACTCAAACTTTTTCTTTGATTAATGCGTCTAGTTGCTTTGTTTTGATAGCGTATACTTCTTGATTAATAATTTCTCTTTCACTACTCTCGAGCATACACATTCTTTTGTTGAATGGAGCTTTTATTTTTTCACCCAAAATTATCTGCATAGGAAATATGTGTACAGAACAACTTCAGTGGGAAATCACAACAGCCAGGCCTGACACAAATGCACAGCTGGACCCCCAGACCTGCATTCCTCTGTGTGCTGTTGTCGTAACCCAGTGAGCCATTATTTGCTGGCGACCGAGAGAGGGCTAAGGCTTAAAATTCTCTCGGGCTGAGGAAGGGGCTTGATTATCTTTTATACCTTGATTTAGGTAGGGGAGGGGGAGCCTAGCTGAAGCGAAATTCTGCAGAAGCAGAGCAAGCAAGTTAGATAAGGAAGCTGGTAACCAGGGGCAGGAGGCTCCCAGGATTGTTGGTTGCTAAGGGTATTTTCATACAATCATCAAGGGGGTTGCAGGGGGAGCTTTCCATACAATCAGTTACCAAGGAGAGTATTCACAATAGCAGGTAGACTGGCCAAGCAGGATGGGGTTACAGTGGTTACAGGTACTGTGAACAGTGTGAACCACTCTTAATGGTTCAAAGCTTTGAGTGCAGCGTGGCCCAGTAATGCACCTGAGGGGACCGAGGTAGAGAGAGAGAAGCTAAGCTGGAGCTTGTCAGACTCACAGCTAAGATGGAGTCAGTTAGGCTAGCACAAGTTAGGTTATTACACTTTTATCCCAACATAGAGGATAACACAACACAAAAAAATCCCAACACAAAAAGTCTGTAAGCAAAAAACTCCTGGGACTTCCCACAAAATGCCTTTGCCCTTGCCAATGTAAAGCTTACACTCACTAATGGAATAGCTCTCATTTATCAGACTGATGATGGTCCCTGGGCCAGATTGTGAATGTTCATTAAACCCTGCATTTTCCACAAACGGACTCTTTCTAGATCTGCTTTAATTTCTTTTGAGCTCTGAGTCCGTGCTAGTGTGCATGACTGAGATAGAGCTATGGAGAGCGAGGTGGGCTGTGGGGCAAAAACAGCTTGGAGTATTGTCCATTTTGGGTAAAGAAGTGTAGAGATTCTTCAACTGTTCCTGCCAACAAGTTGCAACACTTAAACACAGGCAGGGATCAGATATTCTCTTTAAAGTATTAATACTTTATCTCATGCCCCACTGGGACAACAGGAGAGGAGCAGTTGCTAGTGAGGGGAGTGTCTGCTGCACATCTGATCATTTTTTCCCTCTTATCCATGCACATGCACGTTATTTAGAGCAGAACATTATTCTTTCATTTTTCTTTTTCATTTTTTTGAGACAGAGTCTTGCTCTGTTGCTCAGACTGGAGTGCAGTGGTGCAATCTTGGCTCACTGCAACATCCATCTCCCGGGTTCAAGCAATTTCCCTGCCTAAGCCTCCTGAGTAGCTGGGATTACAGGCTCATACCACCACGCCCAGCTAATTTTTGTATTTTTAGTAGAGGCAGGGTTTCATCATGTTGGCCAGGATGGTCCCAGCGCCTGACCTCATGATCCGCCCTCCTTGGCCTCCCAAAGTGCTGGGATTACAGGTGTGAGCCACCGTGCCCAGCCTACTCTCATTTTTCTTCCCTTGCAAAAGTTAAGGCCAAAGCCAATTTCTCAGAGAATCAAAGGTGATCCTAAACCAATTCATTGCCTGCTTTGATTCCTCATCTGTGTATATTCCAGGTGTCATTAAGAATAAACAGAAGGGAAAAACAGTAAAACCAGAACTCCTCTGACAGTAAAACAGAAACTCCTTGCTCTTAAAAATGTATGTGCTTTGGTTCTGGGTGCAGAGGGAACCTGGAGATGTTGTCTTATGCAACAGTCTCTTTTATTATACATAACCTCTGAATCATCACTTCTACTGTCTGCCGTGTATGAGATCTGGGTGTTATTCAATGGTGTGCTGGTAACTTATCAAGCACCTCTTCAGAAAAAAGAAGCCCTGATATATAGCATTTGTCAGTTCCCATGGTGTAAATGTTCCCACCATTGCTGATTTTAAGCTACCAGTGTGATTTCATTGACATAGACTGGGGAAGAAATGTGCAAAATTGACTATTGTGAGCTGATGTGAGCTGGCTTCAGTACAGTTTTAACTTCCTCAGGGCCATGAGCCTTCTCCTTTCATCCACCTCATGAATCTCCTCCTGAACATCTCAGAGTCTCTATCCAATCTTGACTTAGTTGTTGGCTCATCTCATCATCTTAGCCTTTTCTCCATATTTATTGCATAGTTAACCATGTTGCAGGCACAATGCTATGTTGCAGGCACAGCCAGCACATCATGGCTATCAGGTCAACTAAGACAAGGTCCCTTCCTCCAGGGGTTTATTGTGTAGTGGGCACACAGATTAGCTATCAGGCTAGCCAGGGATACCAATTCAGAGTGTAAGTGAGTGGTACAGGCAGGTCCAGGGTGCTTTAGGAGCCCAGGGTCACCTTTTGGGATGATTCACATATCCCTAGACTTGTTTTCCTTTTCTGGAAGTTTGGAAAAGCAGGTTGCATCATTCACTCCACCCAAGCTGGCCTGAGGAGCATTGCTAGTGAGGGCAGTTCCTACTGTTCGTCTTCAGAGGGGCAATGTCTGTTTTCCTCTTGCTGGATCTCACAGAAGGTATTCCTGACTTCCGTAGCCACCTGCTGCCCCAGCCCTGACATCCCAGTGGATTATTTCACCTCCTGTATTAATCCATTTTTATGCTGCTGATAAAGACATACCTAAGACTGGGTAATGTTTAAAGAAAAAGAGGCTTAATGGACTCACAGTTCCACATGGCTAGGAGGCCTCATGATTATGGTGGAAGGAGAAAACCATGTCTTAGTGAGAACTAAGCAAAAGGGGTTTCCCCTTATAAAACCATCAGCTCTCATGAGACTTATTCATTGCCATGAGAACACCATGGGGAAACCACCCCCATGATTCATGTATCTCCCACTGGGTCCCTCCCACAATACGTGGGAATTATGGAAGCTGCAATTCAAGATAAGATTTGGGTGGGAACACAGCCAAACCATATCACCTCCTCCTTCGACAATTAGATTGAGACCAACTGGAAGAAGTTCCCACCTTTACCCTGCCCTCCCTCAGGGGTGTTTTTTCCCTCTGATTATCTCTCATTTTTGTCCAGTCCCAGGCAAAGAGCTGTCCGTATGTATCATCAGGGCAAACCAATCTATTTCCTCCCACCTCACAGCCTCCCTCCACCTCTCGGAAGTCCTTTCCTTTTCCACTAACGCCTCTTCCCCTTGGCCTTTTTCCTCCTTTCCTGGCTTCCTTCCCTTGACTTCAAATTCTTAGCAGGCATTCCCCTGCCTGTGTCCACTCTCCCCGTCCTGGTGGTTTCCAGCTCCGCCACAACAGATGTTGGAGGAGAGCCTCCTGCCCATTCGGCTCTCTGAATCCCAGTTTCCTCATCTGTAAAATGCTGATGCCCACAGCACTATATGAAGAGATAATAAAATACTAATTAAATGAGATCATTAGATAATGTGTTGTTTACCAGTCCTTTACTCTTGAAGTCCTAGAGTGTTCTTGTAGTGGCCAATGGTAAATGGCTTATTTTTTGTTGTGTTTTTCTCTGACCTCTGCAGCATTTGACATCTTGCCGACAATGGTTCTTCCAGAGACTCTTTTCTGTGCTGGATTTAGGTACTGCATGGTCTGGAGTCTCTTCCTGCAGCCTTGAGTACTGCTTTCCTCAGCCAGCTTCCTGGTTGTGGGAGTTTCCCAAAGGACAGTTTTCACACCCCTCACACCCATCTTGGAAGAACCAACGTGCTCCCTGGCTAATGCTGTAGTTTCTGTGCAAATGATTTACAATCTATGTTCTCACTTGCCTAGGATGACCAACTGTTCCAATTTTCCTGGGACTGGGAGATTTCCCAGTGCTGGTCTTTCAGGACTTTCATGGCTTTTCAGGGCTTTCAGTCCTTAGCAAACCAGACCATTGGTCAGCCTAGTCTTCAGCTTCTGCCTGTTTTGTGAGGTCCCTAACTCTCTAGAGTACATGGCAATTTGGATCACCGGTCATTGCATTAAGCCAAAGAGTCAAAGATCAAACCCATTGTCTCTTTTTTCCCTTGTCTTTGAACTGGATCCATCCCTTCTCACTTTTGGTATTTGTTAGATTTGTGACCCTGGGAAAGTAACCCATTCCTTTGTGACTTGGTTTCTTCATCTAGAAAATGGAATTAATAAAAGCTCTCATGTATGGGTTTGGGAATTTTAAATGAGTTATTAATGTAAGCAGGTAGAATGGTGTGGACAGTAGTAAGACCTCAGCAACTGTTAACGATCAGTAATATTATCAGCCCTTCTTCACATTCATGGGAATGTCATTATCTGAATTCCCAGTTTCAAAGCATGTGAATTGTCATTGATCTTTCACCATTTCTGGGCGTTTGCTCAATTGTATGGATTGTTAGTTGCAACTCTCACATGCATCTGCTCTTTCCTTTCCTTCCCCAGAGATGCTTCCGGGCTCTTGTCATTTCCCATCATGTGTGTAACTGTCAGAGGATTCCCACCACTTTTCTTGCTTCCTGTCTCCACATTTGGTTCCATCCTTGGTGTGACCACCATATTAATCTCCCTACAAAATGCTTTTTTTTTTTTTTTTTTGATACAGAGTCTTGCTTTTTGCCCAGGCTGGAGTGCAGTGGCTCTGTTTTAGCTCACTGCAACATCTGCCTCCTGCATTCAAGTTATTCTCGTGCCTCAGTCTCCTGAGTAGCTGGGACCACAGAAGTGTGCCACCATGCCCGGCTAATTTTTGTATTTTTAGTAGAGACATGTATTGTTAAGGTTTCACCATGTTGCCCAGGCTGGTCTTGAACTCCTGACCTCAGGTGATCCACCCACCTTGGCCTCCCAAAGTTCTGGGATTACAGGTGTGAGCCACTGCGCCTGGCCACAAAATGTGTTTCTTCACACAAGAGAGACAGGAAGGAGGGATTCCAGGTACAAAGCTCCAATTCCTCAATTCCTTCCTCTGATGGCCTGTTGTTGTGATAATGTGAGGTAACACAGGAGATGAAAGCTGTGGAGCCTCATGTCCTTGTCCAGTGTTGTTGGTAGCTATTACAGGGTGCATTCCATCTCCTCTGATCTGCATGCCAAGCCATCCAGGCTCTAACTCCAATCACCTCTCTTCATTTCCTCCTGTTTCCCACAAACCATCCTCAGCTCCAGCCATGGTGATGCCCGTCTGTGCCCGGGCAGGCCTTTCCCCTCCTGTATCCTCTTCCTCTCTCTGCCCTCAGGCCCAGATAAACTTCCAGTTCCAACAGAAAACTTCTCCCCATCCCATGAGCTCACAGTGCTGTCAAACCCTCTTCTAAATACCAGCAGAGCTGTTCGTTTCATTTGTGCAGCAGGACTTAATCAGACAGTGCCTTAGAGCAGGGTGTTCCAAAGTATTGCTCCTGGGAACGCTAGTGCCACTGGATGCAAGGGAGCTCTTTCTCCCAGCCTTTAATTAGGTGATGAACATCATGAATCTTCAAGAGGGGTATATAGAAAGCTGTATTTTCCAAATCACATTTGGTCATAGAAACATTTTTTAAAACATGCAGCGTTCACAAAGACTAATTTTGTATCAGTTACTCTGGAAAACACTGTCTTAGACTGTTACTTGAGTTGATGATTTGTTTGGTTACCTGTGGTCGCAAATTCTTTGAGATTAAGATCATAATCTTTATTTTACTACAATAATCATATGGCCATTTTTTTCAAAATCTAAGAAGACATGGATATTGAACTTAAAGACATTGAATTCTAGTTAATAGGGGGATTATGAACAAATTAGTCTCTAATATAGGCTTCATCTTTCTTATGGGGATAATACCCACCTAAACTGGATTATTATAAGGATTAAATAATTAAGCATAAGGTCAGAAAAAATATAAGATCAATTAGTTTCAGTTTTTTTTTTCTTTTCCCACATAGCTCATTTTGATAGGTTTACTCTGGCTTAGCTTTTTTCTTTTGTTTTGTATTGTAAATCCACTTCTAAGGAACCCTCTAAATCATCCAAATGTATTTTAAAAATTTAATATTGTAAATCTGTTTATTATACATAAACTGGCAGGTAGTGTGTTGAGCCCATTGGGCAGGTCAGGCAACTGAGGCTCCAGTGAGCTAAGAGACTTGCTTGAGGTTATAGAGTCTGTGAAGATGGGTGGTGGGGCCTGGCTCTAACGTGCTGCTCTTTCACATGTACCATGATATATAGCAGCTCTCTCCCCAAACATGCTTATATTTCCTAGTCTTTGAGCACATGAGGTCTGGAAAATAGCATCTTACACTGGCACAGAGAGGGGAAAATCAGAATGAAAACTATTACTCTTACAACATGCATTGGAGAAAAAAAGTCATTGGAGTCGATGTCATGTGTGAAGACAGCCACATCTTCTCTGGGGCGAGGAACGCCCACTAGCCAGTTAATCCTTCTTCACGCCTCCTCAGAGAGAGGGTGGGGGAATCTAGAAACCGATTCAAGGGATTGGCACCTACGGGAGCCAGCCTGGAGGGAAGGGGCATTCCCCTTGCCTAATCTGAATTCTGGTGCACGCGATTTCACTTGGCTGGTATCTTCGCTGTTACTTCTCCCTTTACAGGCCTAACCTCAAAATATTCCCTTACCAACCCCTCGCCCCTAGGCAATATACACAGGCAAAAGGTTTTCGTTGTTATTATACAGGTAAATTATTATCATACAGGCGATTTCACAGGCAAAAGGTTTTTGTTGTAGTTATACCCAGCATCACACAACAGAAGGATGGCATGTGAATCCATTCTGAAGTGACCTCACAGATATCCCTTTAGGACCTGGAAGGGGAATCACCCTTTGCCAAGGTCATATTCCTTTCTGGAGGCAGCCCCCATCAATGGCTGGTCCTAGAAGGAAGAAGGATAAAAAGGCAGCCTCAGGCAGCTCAGAGCTGCCTGTAAAATTGGCTGAGATTGCATCTACATTATAGTTCAATGCCTCCTCTCCCTGCCTGCCTATCCTGTCCCGCTCCCTCACAGGTGCCTGCTTCTGAGAAGATCTCCTCACCACTCCCTGCAAAAACCTTCTGCATGCAAATTTCAGCTTCTTAGGGTCTGTTTCCCAGGGAATCTGACCTGCAGCAGGAGGTAATTTGGGTAGTGCCATACGCTGCTTTGTAACAAGCTCATTTTTACTAATTATGGCATGAGTAGGTGGTGCTTGAGCTCAGCAGGGACCAATAAATAGTTTCGATTCAGGCTGGATGTGGTGGCTCCCAGCACTTTGGGAGGCCAAGGTGGCTGGATCACTTGAGGTCAGGAGTTTGAGACCAGCCTGGGCAACATGGGAAACCTCATCTCCCTAGTAGCTGGGACCACAGGCATATACCATCATGCCCAGCTATAAAAGTTAGTTGGGCTTGATGGCATATGCCTGTGGTCCCAGCTACTAGGGAGGCTGAGACGGGAGGATTGAGGTGGGAGAATCACTTGAATGTGGGAGGCAGAGGTTGCAGTGAGCCAAGATTGCATCACTGTACTCCAGCCTGGGCAACAGAGTGAGTCTCTGTCAAAAAAAAAAAAAAAAGAGTTGGGCAAATGTAGGATTGAAATATCACCTTTCTAGTGAGCCAACTGATCCTGGGAATAGGACTATGTCTGCAGGAATTTGATGGAAGTGCCTCTGACCTCAGCCATGGCAGTGCCAGACTATAGCCCTCTGCATGGAGAGCATGGAAGGCAGGAGCAGAGCAGAGGTGGCTTCCTGTGGGCAGCTTGTGCCTGAGCATGACCAAAGAAGACACAGTTCTTTGTCCCAAACACATCAACTTGTACATTGCTGCACCTTCCCATGGTGGGGGAGAGGGGATGGAAATGAAGTGGAAAGGAGAGCCCAGGAGTGTTCGCTGGGTAGCTTCCTGCATGTGGAAGATGGCATAAAGATAGTAATTTCCTTTGGAGATTGTATCTCTTTCTTGGGAATTCAGTCCTCTGCAAATTAATTTGACAGATATTACTGAGTGTCTGTTAAATGACAGACATTATTTTGGGGGATTCAGAAATGAACAAAACAGGCAAAATTCCTGCTCTCACGGAGGTTACAATCCGGTGGGGCACACAGAGAGTAAATGAGACAGATAAGTAAAAATATATTGGGGGATGGATAGCTGAAAGTGATCCCTAACAACACCAGAGTGGGGAAGAGGAAATGAGGAATTGTGAGGAATGTTGTCAAAAAGGGACATAGTAAAAGCCTCCATCTGTTTGGGTAGAACAGGGAATAGGAAATAGGGAATAGGGAGTTCTATTTGCCACTCAAACTGTG
>PVKP010013465.1:0-55430 GCA_004027715.1 Plecturocebus donacophilus | reverse complement strand
AAAAGAAAAGAAAAAAGAGAGAATGAGGAAATATACAGTGAGTTAGCGATGTATAATAGCTAATTTTGAGGTTTGAGAAAAGTTAGAGAAATCCTCCTGGAGAAACTGATGTCTAATTTATATTGTAAAGTTAATAGTGTAGGTTCTATCTATCTATCTATATGTTTTACCAGCTCTCTTCAATACCCAATATAGTCCTCAAAACAATAAATATCTGGAACTGAAAGATGAAGACTTCCTGGAAGTCTACATAATCCCTAAACCTTCCCACTGTGACCACTTATAAATGTTAGATAAAACATAACAATTATTTCAAACGAATAGCTGAACTCTAGAAATATAAGAACTCCCCAGATATTGAGAAAGAACTGAAAACAGAGTAACAAGCTCTGTGAGTGCTCAAGAAGTAGAAAGATGATGATGGAGAAGGAATCACCAGTCTCAGGATCCTGGGAGTTTGGATTTTAATGCTGACACTAGGTAAGAAGAGATGTTAGTGCATGTGACAGGCAGAGTTGAATTAAGATATTGCTACAAAATTAGGAATGTCAAAATGCTATACATTTAGTAAGAATGTGAGTCAGCAAAGATCTTCCCACTAACCAAAGCTTGTATATCCCTTGTATATATTCTATTTTGTAGTTGTTGTTATAGTAGAGGCATATTTATTGACATGCAAAGCTGTTTATGATATACAACTGGGGGGAAGTAAGTTACACACATATTTATAGTATGATCTTGTTTTAGCTTCTTAACTGTCAGAAAACCTCAAAACATATTACTATGTATTTTCACACATAGAAACTTTCATTTCAGCTCAGACCAGGGATTATAATTCCCACCATGAGTCTTAGAGAACTAATCCACAGCCTAAACATCCTGTGAATGCTTTCTGGTCCACACCCAAGAATCACTGTCTTGTAGCTTGACACAGCAGCCTCTCCTTGCTTTCCTGTTTTGTATTGTTGAAGGTGCAATTCTGGGTCTCAGTTTCTCCAATTAAGTTTATTCTGTCGTGCTAGCTGATATAGATGCAGAAATGCCTAGGCTTGCCCACTAGTAAAAGGCTTGCCCACTAGTAAAAGACAAAGCCCTTTGGCCATAGGAGAGTAAGTCATAAATAGTAAAAAAAAAAAAAAAAAAAAAAAAAAGCATGATTTTGCAAGGAGGAAGGAAGCAATTACCTTTTAAATTTCAGGGTATAAAACAATGTGCAGAATGATTTCAGCTCCTTGGGAAATAAAAAATACAAATGGATAGAAAAAGATACAAAGGACATCTAACGGGTTCCCCTTGCTGATGACTCCAAATCTCCATCTTACTCACTGGACAGAGTTTGGAGTAGCTACTGTTTCTGACACTGCCAGATACAATCCATCTATTCATCTCAGACTTTTCTCCTGACCTCTAGCCAGATGTAGCCAAATGTCTAAATGACACATGCATTTGGAGGAAGTTAAGGATTGTAACACCTGGCATGAACATCATCAATTGCAAAATTAAACCATTAAAACCAGTCTCTGAGCTTTGAAGGACGACACCTCAAAATGTCCTTCAGGAGGACCATAAAGTACTGTGGTGAGATGGGTTCTGTTGTCAGACAAAACAGCTATGCCACCTGCCTGCTGTGGAAATCTAGGGAAAAGGATTTACTCGCTCTCATTCTCATTGGAGGGTACCCAGAATAATGAGTTCTAATAAAAACACAACTACCTAGCTCACAGGATCACTGTGAGAAGAGGGAAAAAATAACCTTGTGAAATACAGTGTCTACACAGTGTCTGACATAGAATAGGCACTCACAAAATGTTTCCCCCTTTCTCTTTCGTGAGATGACTTTGACAAATAAAACAGCCTGACAATTTAAGAGTTACAAATGTAGAAGCAAAATTAAAATTGAACAAATAATTTTTTTCTGAGATTCTAGGTCATTTCTGTGTTGAGGAATAAGTATCTGATACAGCTGGAACAGGAGAAAAATACTAGTTTCTCTTACATTAAACAGCCTATAAAAACCCCTGCCTCCTTTATGTAGAGAGTACACATTTGGCCATGAGCGTGCACGTGCACACACACACATTCTCTCTCTCTCTAGGTACTGTTAGTTATCTTCGTACGTGTGTATGCCTTACTTCTATAACTAGATTACAAATTCATAGATGTTTTCTTTTTTGCCATTTTAAGCTACAGATGCATCTAAGCAGATACTAATGAACAAGTTGGCTTACTTACAATGAACTGGCTCACTAACTTAAATAAAATGTTAAAAATATGCCAATCTAGATAAGATAAAAATCAACAAACATTTTCAGCCCAAGATTTAATACTCATCTGATACCCCCAAAATAGTTTAGCTCAAACCTAGAGGCTGTCACAGGTAATTTTGTGTTAAAGATGCAACGTACAACTTGTACAGTGTAATAACCAAAACATGATACAAGGCTCCTTGGGAATGTATAGCCTGCTACAGTTTGGAGATGGTTCAAAGTGTTCTGTCTCTGGCTCATTTACACTGTTTCAATAATCCCTTTAAATTCCCTGAAAATGCCCATGAGTGTATCAGTAACTACAATTGAACCCTTTCTGATATGTGCCTTTGTAAATATGGCCACACCACTAACAAGATTGGCCTTTGCCTCTTTATGGTTAAAGATGAGTTTTGACGCTGCCAGTGCCTTCATGTTGATCGTGTCTCTGGCTGTAGTTGGATGTTCAGACATATTTGAAAGTACTTTCACAACAAGACTTCTGGTTTTGCACTTTCCTGAGGATGGCAAATGAAAAAGCTCTTAAATGTCCCTGGCAACAATGTAGTGATGGACAAAATCAGTAGTCACCTGTCCTAGTGTCTTTAATCTGGTGAGTTCAAAGGAAGTGACATGGTGTCTTTACACATATGCTTAACATATAATTCAGTTTTGCATTGTCCTTCATCCCCAGAAGGAGGATTCAGAGTAATTACTAATAAGAAAATTAATAATTTTCTCATTTCTGGGGAAGGAAAACTGAGCAAGCTTTCAATAAGTGTCACTACACCATTTTATTAATAAACTCTAGGGCAAATGGGTGAACACTATGGATACCCATGGCGATCTGTGCTGTTTTATGAAGAAGAGGATCAGTAGCTGACTTAAGTAAGCTACTAAGTTTTTCAAATTCCTCAGAATCCATATAGCACTGCATTTTGCAAGGGCAAGCTAACGGTTTCATCCCATTTACCTCCCTGATCCTGATTTGGTGTCTAATCTCATCTCCGGTCTGGATGCAAGGGTCAGAACCACAAGGACACTCAGGGACGGGCTGTGAGTGTGAGTAAGTGTTTAGAAGGGCAGGCTGTTGCCCAGGCAAAGAATAGGCCTTTTCTTCAGCTGAGGCCAGAACAATATAGGGAGGAAGGCTTGCCTCAGATGGTGCTTGGGATCTGGTCCTAACACCGCTGGAGTTATAGCAGGGGCTTCGGGCCAGATAGTTACCTCAGACCTGTCCTGGGGCCTATCTTTTTTTCATTAATTTCATCCAGAGGCTGAGGCCTGACTGCCTTGCTCACAGGTTTAGGATTAGAGTCAAAACTAGCATCATCTCCTTCCCAAAACCAGTTCCCAGTAACATTCTCTTCCTCAGACCCTGACCTAGGTTCGCCGCTGGCCCCAGCCACAGGCTCCAACTTTTCAGCACAGACCTGGGCACCAATTTCAGGTTTATCATTCTTGGCACTGACATGATTACCAGTCTTTTGTCCATCCCAAAACCGGGAGTTGACAGCAGCCTCTTCCTCAGCCCAGACCCGGGCATCAACACCGCCTCATTTTTACATGTGGAGCCGGTGGACTCATTCCCAGCCTCGAGACTGAAATCTCCAGTGACTTTGCCCAGGGCCTGCGGCTCTCACCGAGTTCCCTCCTTCATCTCAGCAGCAACCTTACTCTTAGGCACCGCCTTCACCTCTGCCACGGCATCGGTCTGAGACCCTGCTTCGTCTTTTGTTTTGGCCCGGGTCTTGGCTACAAGCCCAACCACACCAGCAGCCTCCCTCTCTGTTCCAGCTTTAGTTTGCACAACAGGTTTTTTTTCAGTTTTGTCTTGGGCTCTCGTCTTATTCTTAGTCCCAGCCATGGTTGAAGCCCAGTTTTACGGCCCCGTCCCATCTTGGCTTTGGTTCTCAATATATCCTAGCTTGATGTCTTAACACTCTTTCACTGGGTCAGGGAAAAACTTGGTAGCAAGAGTTAGAGCCAACTGTCAGTTCAGCAGTTACTGCGTTCTCTTTCCAAACATACAGCCTCTGTCAATAATACAGAGGGCAGAAGTGTACTCGGGCTAGGGAAGGATGATTATTCCCAAGTGCAGATCTGTTGAAGGTGATGGTCTTCCGACAATCCAAAGCCACCACGGCCACCAGTGAGACGGACCTTAGATCCAAATGAATAGTTTTTGTTCTCTTTCTTAATTAACTTCTTAGTGAACAGCTACCTACAGATCTCTACAGGAACCTAGAAAGGAACAGACCTCATCATCACCTATGTCAGCCTGCTCTTATAGCAGGGGCCTCAAGAGATGCTGTTCTTCCCACAAAAAGGAGTCTTTGCCGCTGGAGAAGAGTCATACCCTTCACCAGCTCAGGGCTCAGGTTGTCAGCCTCCCCATCCTCTCCTCGGCTCCCCTCTGGCTGTTTCTCATTTGGATTCCCACTGCTTTCCTCACAATCTAAATGACAAACAGGCATCCCCCCACTGCATCAAACTCAATACTCTATTTTTTTTTTTTAAAAAAAAAAAACTTCTTGAGAATCTGGAACCATGCACCTGCCCATAAACTTGCATGTTTTGGTTGGCACTTAAACTACAGGAGGGCTGAGATACCTCCCAAGCTGAGAAACTATCATAAAGTATGTCCCTGAGTAGTGAAATCCCTGATGGTGTTGCTGGAAACAAATGTGGAATGCCCCATGAACCATTTTTTTCCAATGATAAATGAGTTTATAATCCAAAATTATAAAATAAAAGGGTAACAATTCACCATGAAAGAGCCAGTAAGATCTCACAATCAGCAAAGTGACACCCCAAGAATTACAGAGAATAGAATGATTTCACAGTGACTATAAAATACGTTTGTTTGAAATAATTTAAGACATAAAAGACATGATCAAAACCACAAAAATGAACAGATACATGAAACAGAGTAGACAACTGAAATGTAACAGAAATTGAATAGACACATGAGTAGTTAGCTGAAGAATAGTGACCTGGAAATATACATAAAGCTAAGAAATCAGATAAAATGTAGCACAGAGAGATATCATATTAGAAAACACAAAAGAGAAGTGAAAAGACAAGAGTGAAAGATAGATGATCCAAGTTACATCTTATAGGACTCACATGAGAAAAGAATAGAGAAAATTAGGAGAGACAGTTTTAAAAAGATAATGGCTAAGAACTTCCCATTCAAAATAGAACAATGAGTTCAAAGCAGGGTAAATAAAAATTAATCAGTATCTACACACATTACAGTAAAACTGTTAAACATTAAAGACAAAGAGACCTTAAAAGCAAATAAAAGTCAAAGATGAAAGCATCAGGAGAAAGATAACTGAGCTGGGGGCAGATTTCTTAACAGCAAGAGAGGGTAAAAAACAATAGAATTATATCTTAGTCCCTGCATGGGGAGAGAAGGAAAAAGTGAATAGTGGCAGAGCTATAGCTGTTTCAGTAACGTTTTATTTATTTAAAAAATAGAAAGCTAAGTTAAATAAAGCAAATTATTAACTTCTGGTTAATTTTTATGGTAGCACATAGTTATCTGTATTGCTATTTTTTTGCTTTCATATGTACTATAATTTTGAAGAGTCAAGGATGGGAAAGGGTTAATTACAGAAAAAAAAAAGAGTGAAGATAAAGAATGTTCCCATTAAAAGAAATAGCTTGTGCAAGCAATAAGAGCAGCAGAGTGAATGGCACATTCTAGAATATAAAAATAGTTCAAAGTGGCTGAAATAATAGAAGTGACTGAAGTGGAGGGAAACCAGTAAAAGATCTGCCTGAAAAGAGAAGCAAGCAGGGCCAGATCATGGGATCTGCATAAACCATGTGAAGAGTCTGAAATTTTCCGAAGGCAATGGAAGCCAGTAATGTATTTTACTCAGGAGATCAAGACCGCATCTGCAGTACAGGCTGATCACCCTGATCGCTGTGTTTAGCAAGAACAAAGGAAACTCCATTTCCATGCAAGTGGGAAAAAAATGTTAGTGGTGAGAACTCAGCCGGCAGTAAAACAAATGAAACGGAGACAGATTCAAGAGCTATTTAGACTAGTCATAGTTGATAATGGATTTGATATTAGGGATGAGTGAGAAGAAAGTATCAAGAATGATCCTATGTGTCTGTTTTTCTTTGTCTTTAAATGACTGATTTTATGTTCTTAGTTTTCTCTTATTTTTAGTTAGCACATATATTTGGAATACAGTATGCTGTTTTGATACATGTATACATTGTGTAATGATCAAATCAGAGTAATTTGCAAATCCATCACCTCAAACATTTATGATTTCTTTGTGGCGATAACATTCAACATTCTCTCTTCTAGCTATTTGGAAATACACAAAACATTATTGTTAACATAGTCACCCTACTGTGCAATAGAACATCGGAATTTATTCGTCCTACCTAACTGTAACTTTATACCTGTTGACCAACCTCTCCCCATTTCTTCCTCCTCTTACCCTCCATACAGCCTTTGGTAACCACTAAATAAAGAATAAAGAATGTTCCCATAAAAAGGAATAGCTTGTGCAGGCAATAAGAGCAGTATAGTGAATGGCACATGCTAGAATACAAAAATAGTTCAAGGTGGCTGAAATCATAGAAGTGACTGGAGTGGAGGGAAACTAGTAAAACCAGAAAATTCTGATCAATTTTTACCAAAATTCATCCAAACCAAATTTAACTTCTGGTTAATTTTGATGGTAGCACATAGGTATCTGTTTTGCTATTTTTGTGCTTTCATATGTATTATAATTTTGAAAAGTCAAGGATGGGAAAGGGTTAATCATAGAAAAAAAAGATTGGAAATAATGTTTCCATAAAAAGGACAAGCTTGTGCTACTACTGCTCTCTGCTTCTATGAGATCCATGTTTTTAGACTCCATATTTGAGTGAAATCATGCCGTATTTGTCTTTCTGTGTCTGGCCGATTTCACATAACATGATGGCCTCTGGGTTCGTCCATGTCGTTGCAGATGACTATGCTGTCTGTTTTGAGCATCCAGGTAATTGGTGGATCCATTCACGGAGATGGGTATACAGATAGTTTTGGCCAAGAAGATAATAAGGTCGTCTTTGGAAATGTTAACTGTAAGGAGTCTGTATGATATTTAACTGGGCAATTGGAGGAAATAAGTTTAGTGCTCAGAAAAGAGACCTGGCTTAGAGATCTGAAATTCAAATTTGTTAGAATCACATTAGATGTATGAATGGGAGTAGGTGAGGCTGGAGAAGTGTGGCATGAGATAAGAACCTAAAAACCATCCAGCATCATTTAAATGTTAGGTAGAGAAAGAGAGAGAAGCTGGTGCAGAAAGGCAAAGATGTGCAGAGAAGATGAAAAAGAAAATGGGTATGGCAGCCACGGAGATGCAATACTCAGATCTCCCTCCAGGAAATAGCTTTCTGTGTAACTATCAGGAGGCAGTTAGCTGCCAGCCTCCATGTGCACCACCTGCAGGAACTGTCACCGTATTTGAACCAAGGCTCTGCTCTTCCCAGACGCTCACAGCCCAGGAATGAGCATGGCAGCAGTGCTACAGCCTGGCTTCTATGCCCAATGTGGGTTCCTTTAACAGGCAGTCTTTGCTCTAGAGCTCCCCATTGGTTCAGCCAAGACTTTGTCAGATCTGTAGCACAGTCTGGGGCTCTCCCCCTTTATTTTTCACAGATGTTATCTTTCAATGAACCACTTGTACTCCTAACTCTGTCTCAGCATCTGCTCCCCAGAATAACTGAACTGATACAGTTGGTACTGGGATTGGTCTGAGAAAGCAGGAGGTAAAATGGGGTTGGGGAGCAGATCACTTCCTGTCAGCTGGTAATGAGGATCCCATTCTGGGTGGCTCAGGGGGCACAGATAGTCCCTGGCACAAGGTGGCAGCCCAGTTACTAAAAACTTTAATCAATGGTGGCTTGGAAGAAGCTCTGTGAGAGAACTTTCCTGGCTTGTGCAATGTTCATGCTTTAGAAAATGTGTGTGTGTATGTGTGTGTGTGGTGTGTTGGAGGGATGTTGCTGAGTAGGAGGCAAAGAAAAAGAAGGAAAGCAATGAATACAAGGATGAAGGAATTAGCTGAAGTTTTGTTAAGGTTGAAGCTACTACAGACAGCTAATGCTGAGAAAAAGTTGACAGCAACTGACAAACAATTGAACATTGAGTGAGAAGTCCTGTGTCTGGTCCAGAGGGATATTAGAAAGAGCTGAAGACTGAACTCAGAAATTACAGTTAAGAGTTATGCTTTTGTTTTTATCTAGGAAAATGGACAAATAAGCTGTGATTTATTCATTGAATAGAAGACTGTATAAAGATTGCTTTGCCTATGTATCAGTTTACATGGAAGTCTGACAACTTGGAATAGGACCTGAGCAGGACTTTGCAGCACCAGGCTGTGGTACAAGCAGCCTTGTCTCTTGAGCCATATGATCTAATAGACTCTACTGTGTTGGAGAGTGAATAGTGAAAAAAGAGGTAGTGTGGTATGGAGTTTATGGCAAATCTTCATAGAAGAATCAGAATACAGTACCCTGGAGTTCTAGAGTGAGGCCACACCATCTGCAGTGCAGAAAAACATCTCTTGGTATGCTACTGAGCCCTGTTCGAGACTGAATATTTGACCATAGAAACTAGTAACTATGCATTCTAAACTGCATCTTGTGAGCTGAGCTCTGTAGAACACATTAAGTCAGAATGTCAGGCAGACTCTGCAGCAATTTGTCTAGTGGAAAGTGATATACCAGGGATCAAATCTGAGCAGTACAACAAAGCACAAGTCAACTCCATGAGCAGGTAGCTCAGACCCCCAACCCACCTACTAAGATTGCAGTGGTGCCTCTCCCTTGGTCCACACCTATGGCTATATGAGGTTCCCAGAGCAGCAGCTAAAAGGAGGGAAAAAATCTAGAGCTTGGTTAAGGGATCAGTTGGATTAGTATGTGGATGTTGGTTATATTCACCAAAAATGGACACCAGCTGCACTTAGAAGTGGCCTTACATGACAGTGGCAAGGGAAAAGTCTTCCCAATAGGTAGATATCAAGGAAAAGTGGCTCAAGGTAAGACTATATATGAACCTGTGAGCAAATGGAGTGGCCAGCTAGCTGATTAAGGGCCTGCAAAGAAAAAGACTAGAAGATTTCATAGAAGAAAGCCTGGGATAGACACAGGAGGATGGATATATGGAAGTAGGCATGAAATGTGAAGATCTTTGTATCACGTATTAGTGACCACCAGAAAGCAGCCACCATAGAAAAAGCATTGACTAACCAAGACAAAATGATTTGATCAGTTGACATGAGCCAATATGTGTCATTGGCCACCATAGAACTAGAACAATTAGTATATTAACAGAGTAGCCACAGTGGCAGACATATAGGCTACACATGGGCCAAAAGCATGGACTCACACTTACAAAGACTGATCTGGCCACCACCATCCCCACTGAAAGCCCAGCTGGTTAGCAGCAGACATCAATGTGGCACTTTCTTCAGGAGATCACATGGCCACTTCATGACACGTTGAGCAATTTCTTCCTGGAAGGGCCAGTGGCTTATTGTCATGGTAGTAAATATTTATTCTAGATAACTGTTTGTCTTTCTTACCTACAAAGTCCCAGGCAGCACTACTAGCTGGAGGACTTGAAAGTGACCCACAGACATAGAATTCCATATAACATAGCATCTGACCAGGAGAGACACATTTCACAGAGGAGGAGATGAGTGAGCTTGTGACCATGGGATCCTCTGGTTATATCACATACCACATAATCCAGAGGCAGGTAGCTCTATGGAGCAATGGGATAGCCTACCAAAGGCACAAGTGGAGTGCCAATTTGAAGGCAATTGCCTAAATCATGGCATCTGCCATGGTGGGGTATCATCATGCAGGCTAGTCACTGAATTACAAAACTCTACTTGGATGTTATCTCAATTAGAAGACTATATAGATCTGGGAACCACTGGGCAGAAGCATGAGAGAGTCCACTTGTCAAATTTAATGATTCACTGAAAGAGTCTGTGTTTCCTCTTCCTATAATACTAGGCTCTGTGGAGAACTCAAGCTATGACTGCCACTCGGACATTCAGGACTTCTTGTATACAGAGACCAGCAGGCTGAAGGAGGAGTTGGGATGTTGTTAGGATTCACTGACTCTGATCAGGAGGAAGAAGTAGGGCTGCTGTTTCACAATGAGGACAGGGAGAAATATACGTGGAACTCAGATGATCCAGTTGGACATACTTGCTCAATTGTAACTGCAGACGAACAAGTGCAATAATCCCAGCCTGAGAAAAGTATGGTTACTATGGGTTCAAAGCCCTCAAAACCGAAAGCTTTAATTATATCAGCAGATAAGTCATCAAGACCAGCAGAGGTGAAAGCTGAGGGGGAGTTTAAAATGAATAGTGGAAGAGAGATAATAAGTACCAGTTGTGGTCCAAGATAGACCAACTGCAGCAACAGGGGTCAGACTACTCCCTAAGTTTCCTCCTCCTCCTCTTCCTCTTCTTCTTCGTCCTCTTCTTCCTATTCCTCTTCTTATTCTTCCTTCTCCTTCTCCTTCTTCTTCTTGATGGAGTTTTGCTCTTTGTCACCCAAGCTGGAGCACAGTGGCACGATCTCAGCTCACTGCAACCTCTGCCTCCCAGGTTCAAGCAATTCTCCTGCCTCAGCCTCCTGAGTACCTGGGATTACAGGCGTCCACCACCACACCCAGCTAATTTTTGTATTTTTAGCAGAGATGAGGTTTCACCATGTTGGCCAGGCTGGTCTCGAACTCCTGACCTCAGGTGATCCTCCCATCTTGGCCTCCCAAAGTGATGGGAACTAGGCCTCTTCTAAACTTCCCCTCAGGAAGACAGGCCCATTGGAATCCTGGATAATCTGTTCCCCAAATGTGTGTGGAGAAGCAGATCTATATCGTGCAAGGGATGGGCTGTGGCTATTGTGGAAGTGAGGGCGCCATTACGGAATGCACTTGCTGTTAAGCTGAGAGGAGTGCAGTTGGCACACCTCACCAACTCAGTGTCCTCCCCATTCTGTGACAGCAGCCCTGCCTCCTGTACTGCTCAGGAGACCCGAACTAAGGCACCAGGCAATCAGGGAGTGTGATGTGGAGAAAACCAAGGGAAGCATTCAACAGTGACAAAAGCTTCCAAGCAGTCAACTTAGGAAAGGATCTAAAAATGTCCTTTGGATTTTGCAACAAAGGTTGTTAACTTGACTTTGGCAAGACCTTTTTCAATTGAGTAATGGGGGCAAAAGCCAGATTGCACTAAGCTAAATGGTGAATGGGAAGTAAAAAAAGAAAATCAGAAGAGCAACATGAGAAAATTCCTTATGAACATTTAGCTGTGAAGGGAAGGATAAAAGCAGGGAAGGAGTGGTAGGTGGACGCAGATGTGAGAACTATGGAGCGAAATTTTTTGTAGAGGAAAGACACTTGAGTGTGTTTAGATAGCTGTGAAAAGGCATCTGAGAGAGTAGGAGAGGGAGGAAAAAGTCGAAGCAGGGTGAGGAAACCACAAGAACATGGATGCAGGTGGAGGACTCGTATTGCTACAAAATAGAAGAAGAAAAGGATGGGTGTAGATAATTTTAAATTAAATATTTCATTTGTGTTGCTTTGTTTTAATAGTCAAATTCTTTCAAAATCCCTGCATAAAAAATTTGTATCCTTCAAAATATCTGACAAACGATAAACTCCCATAGTCTTACTCGGATGAATGGGGAAGATTGTCCCTGAATAAGGAAGAGTTCCATCAACATTCAAACAATGATGTCCTTGGTCTTCCCAACAGTTTCTGAAATACGACAGGACCATCTTAAGGTTTTCCTTTAACTGATGCAAAAGGTAAGGCATGGAATGATTAAGTGCCTTGCTAAGATGCTTAGGACTTCTGGAAGGTCTCCTGACTTCCACTGTCCATTTCTGCTCACCACTGTTACTGTATGAATAGTCCTTTCACACAGACACACAATAATTTCCCTGAATTTGGTTGAAAACTGTCCTTGGCTCTTCATTATGACTTCTAGCTGACATAGCTTTATACCAGATACCTTTTCTCTCTATTTTGCTACTGCTGATATTGAAGATATTGGATACAATACAAAAAGAGCACAATCCCTCCAAGCCACCCTATTTTTTTGGTCATGAAATACATAGTTTCTGTAAAGTGCCAAATTTCTTATGAGTAAAAGGAATCCTTCATAATTACATTAGGCCTTCTATCATCACACAGAACTGAATCAGAGCCTTAAAAGATTCTTTCATGCTTCATAAAGCACATTTCAGAGCTTCTGGCTTTGTTGTTTTAAATTCCAGGGATTGAGGATGGTTGTGAAATGGCAATTTGGTTGTGCTACATAAGGCCAACCAAGCATTAAATACGGGCATCTGGAGGGTTTGGAAATACTAACAGGCTTTTCAGCCAAACTCTGACACAGAACAGACAAATCTGTCTTACAGATTGATGGGCTCCATTGGGACAGAGACCCCCTAGTTAGAATTTCAGTCCCTTTACCCTACTAGTGGTGTCTCCCTGGGGTGGAATATATCTGGAAGAAGATAAGAACTCTTGGACGTCTTTAAAATGTCCCCTTTGAAAAGTAGAGAAGTGTTGCTCTTCTTAATAAAGCTGTCCAAGCCTAATGTCAAACAGCTGCTGGATGGTCCCCGCATGGAAGCTTGCCCTCCACAAATTGATATAATAATGCTTGCCCTGAGGGTTAAATCAGGCCACAATGGACAGGCTGTCAGACCTACTACCGCATTAGTGATAATAGCTAACCTATGATCAAGGCATATTCTGTTACATCATGCTACCAGCATTAGCTCATGAGCTCCTAATAATCACTCAATGTGGGGAGAGCAGATTTTACAGATCTTACTAGATTGTTAGTCCTGTGAATTGAGTAGATAGATAGAATCTCCCACGCAGGGAGATGGTGGGAGATAAGAATCAGACCACACCTTTTCTGTCTCCACATCTAAAGCAGATTCGGGAAAAATAACTGAGGAGTAAGCTTTGGTAAACATAAGGTGAAGAACAATTTATGCCTCTCATTTAAACATTCTCCAATTCGAAGCAAATTTTCTTCCTTGGCACATCGGTCAAATTTGTTAATGGAGACTTAAAAAATAAGGTATAGAAGCCAATATTATGATAGGAAAATCATCAGAAATAGAATATTGTTAGAACTGTTCTTCGGCTTCCTTTGCATGGATATTGACTCATAAAACAGTTATGAATAATGGCTTCATGCATTGCTATTAAGTCACCGCTTTCTAGAAATGTTGCCTAAGATTACCATGAGATCCAGAAAGGATAAATGCATAGTGTTCCTCTGCCAACTGGCTAGAAACAGCCTCCTTCAAAAGATGGGAGCTCTTAAAACCTTTCGACATGGGAAAGTAGTTTCATAGCTCTAAGCCTCTGAGAATAAGTACACATATTTTTTGATGTTCACATTTTTATAGCTAAGGTATAAGGTATTGGAGCATGGAATGGGGCTACTAGCTATATTGGTGTGTCAGAAATGAAGCTGTCCAAAAATTGCTGCAAGCTTTAGCCAGGCCTGTTTACATTTATTTTCCCTTTGGGTCACTTGTCTGATTGCCCATATTCTTTCTCACTCTATGATGTGGATAAAACTTGAAAACATTATGCTAAGTGAAAGAAGTCAGATACAAAGGTCACCTATGGTAGGATTCCATTTTATAATATATCCAGAATAGGTAAACCCGTAGAGACAGAGAGCAGATTCATGGTTTCCAGGGCTGGGAGGAGTGGGGAATGGGGAATGACTGCTTAATCAGCATGGGCTCCCCTTTGAGATGATGAAAATATTTTGGAACTAGATTGAGGTGATAGCTGTGCACTACTGTGAATATATTAAATGCCACTGAATGGTACGTGTACTTGAAAATGGTTGATTTTATGTTGTGTGAATTTCACATCAACGGAGAGAGGAGAAAGGGAGGGCAAGGGAGAGAGAGAGAAAACAGACCAGATTTAGGAAGATAGCTATGGAATATAGAAGGAACTTCGGATTTAGAATTAGGAGACACGAATTTGAATTCTGATTCTTTCTCTTACTGGTTGTGACATAAAAGTCAAAGAAAGATGACATTTCTGGGTCTCAGTTTCTGCATCTAAATTAGAGTCAAATACCTCCTAAGGAAGACCACGGCAAGCGCTGAGATACTGTATGTGAAGATATATAGTATGGGTCTGGGCACAAAGTTGACAAACACATAACTGAGCACAACCCCCCCCGCAGAACGATGATAGGATTTTTTAAGGTAGTATGAAAACCAAAACCCTGTGTAATTTATGTTATAGCTAAAACTGTTACAATGTAATAAAAGTAACTTGGATTAATAACTCACAATAGATTAAAAATCATGGCAATTTTCACAAATCCAAACACTGAAGAACTAGGTGTTTTGTAATTATAGTTTATACTTCATCTATCGGGCCTCAGGGCATTAATTTAAATCTAAAAGTTTGTGTTATAGAAAATTCTTCCCTCTAGAACTATGTATAGTAACCACATCAAGTTACTATATTTCATAAACTTAAGAGCTAGATATTTAAAATCTTTAATGTCTCAGGAATCAGGAATCCATTGATTAGGAGTGTTGTTGGATCCCTCTGGGGAAGTGCCCACAATGTCATTACAAGCATTATTGGTTAATGTGCCCCCCATCATTCCTAAGAGGGACCTCTGGCCATTTGCCAAAGTAACTGTCACCTGGTAAACAGAAATCCAAGACTTCTTAAAGATGATGGGATACAAGGTTTGAGCTTATATTGATAGGACTGTGTCCCAAGATAAATTGCAGATATTAGTGTCAACTTTAAAGACTTAAAGGATGCAGAATGGTGGCCGCTTCATATCCTCATTCAATTCACCTATCTGCTGCCTATAAGAAACAAAACCAACAAAGACCCCAAACAAATAGATTGAGGTGAGTGACAATGGACTTTAACAAACTTAACCAATAGATAGTTTCTATCATAGCTGCTGTGCCAGATATGTCTTCACTGGAACACATCAGCACAGCTCCTAGCACTTTATATGTGATTATCGATCTGGTACATGTGTTCTCTTCTTGATATAGAGAGAATCAAAAGTAGTAAACCTCTATACAGGAAGAATAGCAATACCTATTCACTTTTTTGCCCCAGGGGCTCCATTTCATAGGAGTTTGCAGGGATGGGTAGTCTCGACACCACACACATCATCATATTAGTCTGCTACCTGATAACATGCTAATTGGAGTTGATGGGCAAAAAGTAGAAAGAGGCTTATTCCATTAAGAAAGCTGAATGTCAGGGGGTAGCAGATAAATCCCACAAAGATTCAGGGACCTCTTCCATTGGCAATGTGCTTTGTCTGGGGCATTCTAAAAAATCTGGCTGGGTGTGGTGGCTCATACCTAGGTAATCCCAGCACTTTGGGAGGCCAAGACGGGTGGATTATTTGAGGTCAGGAGTACAAGACTAGCCTGGCCAACATGGTGAAACCCCCTCTCTACTAAAAATACAAAAATTAGTCTGGCAGTAGTGGCATGTGCCTGTAATCCCAGCTACTTGGGAGGCTGAGGCAAGAGAATCTCTTGAGCCTCAGGGGTGGAGGTTGTATGAGCCGAGATCGCACCACTGCACTGCAGTCTGGGTGACAGAGTGAGACCCTGTCTCAAAAAAAAAAATCCCTTCTAAAGTGCAGGACACGTAGTTGTATCTTGCCCTTTCTGCCTTTTACACAGAAGTATGGCACTCACTGGGCCTCCCGGCTTTTGGCAGCACTAGCACTGTAGCCCATTTTCCCATTGATCAGATAAATCAGAAGGCTGCCAGTTTCAGGTAGGACCTAAAACAAGCGTCTATACCAGATTCAGGCTGAGATATCAGCTGCCCTGCCATGTGGGCCACACAGCCCAGCAGATCTTACAACACTACAGATATCCATCCTGGACAAGAATGTTCTGTGGATTCCCCAGCAGGTCCCAATAAGAGAATGAGAGCTCAGGCTCTTCAGGTTTTAGAGCAAGGATCTGCCTTCTGAAGGATAGAAATAACCCTTTATGTGTAGGATAATTCCTGGCATGCTATTCTGCCTTAGCGGAGACTGAGATCTCTTCCATGGGACACCAAGTGACTCTCTGACTGCAGCTGTCCATTGTGAATTGGGTATTATCAGTTTTACTGAGTCATAAAATAAAGTGAGCACACCAGCAATTGATTTTATGATAGAAATTTTACATTCTGGATCAAACAAGTCTAGAAAGGGAAGGTAAATTCATGACTAGGTGGCCTAGACTCCCACTTCCCTTATCGCTGCTGCACTCTCACTGAAATTGGCTTCATGGAGAACTCCCTAGGACCACTTGATGGAGTTCATAGGTTGGTGCCTGCTTTAAGATTGGCACAATAAGTGAATGCCAGCCAAAAAAAAAAAAAGTACAGTACAGCCCCACTCAAGGGTGACCTTAAAGGACAATGGTGAAAGGAAATGTTCACAGTCAGTTGATCTGTGAGCATTAGAGCAAACATTCTCTTTGTATGAAGGGAGAAAGAACCGTGACAAGGGTATATGTGGAATACCAAAAAGTAGCAAGTAACTTAGCTGGTTCACCACTGGCCTGGAAAGAATAATATTGGAAAATAGAGAACAAGAAAGTCTAGGAAACAAATATGGATGTACCTTTGGGAGTGGGAACCAAAATTCTGTGGATCTTTGTGTCTCACATTAATGCTCATCAGAGAGTATCCACTGATAACTCTGGTCTGTGGTGAATCTCAACACCCAGGTAGACAAGATGACTAATTTTATAGATGCCATCCAGTTTTTGTGAAATCAACATGAATGAAGTGGCCACGGTGACAAGAATGGAAGCCAAGCATGGATCCAACAGCTTGGGCTCCTTTTCATAAAATCTAATCAAGATATTTCTCTTGTAAATGATCAACCTGTCAGCAGTATAGCCGCCAATGCTGCACCCTTGACAAGGCATATTTCCTTAAAGAGAACAGCCAGACATTTGGTGGCAGTTTGATTACACTGGACCCTTTCCACCCTGTAAGAAACAGTAACTCATTTAAAACATCACAGTTACTTTGGATCGGCCTTCTCTGACTTCTATGCCTCTACTGGCACCACCATTCAAGGGTTTATAAAATGCCTGATCTACCAATATGAAAACCTGTACAGCATTGCCTCAATCAAGGAATGCATTTCGTGGCAGAGAAGGTGCAGCAAAGGGCATATGAACACTGTATCTGCTAGTCTCACTACGTACCCTGTCATGAAGAAGCAGACTGCCTATGAGAATGGTGGAATGAATTAAAGACTCAGCTAAGGTGCCAACCTGGGGACAAAACCCTGCAGGTTTGGAGATCTGACCTAAGGAAGGATATGAGCTGAATCAGTAGCCAACATATGCCATTGTGTTCTATGTAGCTAGGATACATGGGTCTGAAGGAAGACCCAGGGGCAATGGTAGCATTGGCCCATCTCACCATCACCCCAGTAACCTAACATTCAAATTTTGAGCTTACTGTCTCAATTCCTGCCCAATTAAAGGTACTAGCTCCTGAGTAGAAAGATTACTTCTCCCAAGTAAAAAAATACAGGGAGTTTGATACTATAATGAACACCTGGTCATTTGGGCTCCTCATGCTAGTGGACAAATAGGTAAATAAAGGAGTTTCTCTATTGAGGAATATTAGGCCCTCTTTACTACTAGAAGCTAAGGCAGCTGCTACACATTGGGAACAGTGAGGAGTGTCTAGAATCCAGGGAATTCACTGGGCCATCTCTTGGTTATTTTGAGCCCATGGATAATGGTGACAGAGAAAATACAGCAACTATATCTGATGAGAACAAGGCAACTGAGCTTTCAGAGCACTTGGAGCTGAAGTCTGGGTCTTCTATAAGGCAATTAACTCAACCAGTCACAGTGCTGGGCAAGGGTGAGACAAATCTAGGATTGGAGTTAAAGAGAGATGAGGACTATCAATAGCATCCTTCAGATCAGCTGCAACAGAGCAGATTAGTTTATTTCACAAACCCTCTTGTATTATGTCTTTGCAATGATTTTTATCTTGAAGGAATCTCTGTGGAAGACTGGGCTTGTATTCCCTTTCTTGTAAAAAAAAAATAGATAAAAAGTAAGGACATCTCATTCTTACATAATCAGAGGTGCTGTATTTTATTATGGGAGCCAGATATAATGAAAAGCTTGGGCAAATCTGAGTTGTGCAAAGGCTAACCGACCCTGGGTACCTGTTAGACATCATATTAAATTTTCTCAGGATTGCCTGCCTCTTGTATTAGCCCTGGTGCAGCTACCAGTTCTGTGTGATCTCTGACTAGCTTCACGCAGGTACGACCTGACAGTACTGCACCTCAGCCCTGCACCGCACACCTCTCATCTCCCACCCGGGGACTTTGTAATTAATATCAGGAAATTCTCTCATCACCCAGGCACAAGAAACCTGGAAAGTCAGTAGGATTAACTCCCTGACTCATGGGAGCCAAGAACTGAGGGATAGACATTTTACCTTTCCTCCCTCCTAAAACAAGTGTCCTGAGATGCTGTCATCTGAATTCTCAGGTGGCCTCAGGAGTTTCAGCAACCATTTGTTTCTAGCAGCAGGAAACTCTCCCTCTCTCCCTGCTTCACTTCCCCATACTACCTTCTCTTCCTGGAATGACACTCCCCAACAAAAATTCTCACACAGGCTCTGCTTTCTGGAGAATTCAGGCTAAGATATCGCTGACTCCTCTCCTTTGCTTGAAGTCCACATAATCTGTTAGAAAATTCTGTTGGAGTTACCTCTAAAATGAGCCCAGATAATTTCTTACCACATTCCCTGCAAAAAAGCTGGTTCAAGCCAGTATCATCTTTTACCTGATTAAGAAACACAGTAGCCAGGGTGATCCTACTAAAATGTAAGTCAGGTCAGGGCCAGGCACTGGGGCTCATGCCAGCATTTTGGGAGGCTGAGGTGGCCAGATCTCCTGAGGTCAGGAGTTAAAGAGCAGCCTGACCAACATGGTAAAAACCCATCTCTGCTAAAAATACAAAAATTAGCCAGGCATGGTGGCACATGCCTGTAATCACAGCTTCTAGGGAGGCTGAGGCAGGAGAATTGCTTGAACCTGGAAGGCGCAGCTTGCTGTGAGTCAAGATGGCACCATTGCTCTCTAGCCTGGGCAACAGAGCAAGACTCCATCTCAAAAAAAAAAAAAGTAAGTCAGGTCTTGCTTTTTTGTGTATGTGGCTCAAAATCCTTAATATCTTCTTATCCAAACATAAGCATATATATATGCATATATATATATAGTTGTTTGTTTGTTTCTCCTCCAGATATTAGCCTGGATTCCTTTTTTAGATCCTTCAGGTCCTTATTCAAATGTCATTTTCTCAGTGAGGTGTTCTGTTATGGACTGAATGTGTGTTCCCCAAATTCATATGTCCTAACCCCTGATAGCATTAGAAGATGGGGCTTTGGGGAGGAAATTTGTTTATGAGGCTGGAACCCTTATCGTTGAATTGTGCCCTTATAATAAAAAACACAAGAGAGATGATCTTGGCTTTTTGCTATGTGAGGATACAAGGAGAAAATGGTCAAGTGCAAACCAGGAAGCAGTCCTCACAAGGCAACAGATCTGCCAGCACCCTGATCTTGGACCTCCAGTCTCCAGAACTGTGAGAAGTAAATGGTTGTTGTGAAAGCAAGCCACTCAGTCTATGATGTTCTGTTAGAGAAGCCCAAACGAAGACACCTTGCTGATCATTTAAAATGCAACGTCCAGCATTCCTTCTCCCTCTTCCTTCCTTTATATTTCTCCATTATACTTTTCACCATCTGACATTCTCTGTGTTTTACTTTTTTTTTTCTTTTTGGCTATTTTCTCCTGTTATGATGTAAGCTCAATGGAGTCATTTATTTTATATCAATGCCTAGAATAGTACTAGTATATAGGTGAGCAATAAATATTTATTTAAAAAACAAAGAAGGAGAGAAGGAAGAAAAATTTATAATAAAATGCCACCAATCTAGAGGTAGTATTTCTGGTCATCTTGAATCTTTGGACCATGTCCATAAACCAGAAATAACTGCAAAGGGTATTGATTTGGAAACACTGCCATTGTAAAGCCCACTAAAGACTTTCTCACGGTAGAGTATTTCATTTATGCCCGTCCTTAGATCCTCTTTATTCTCATGCACAGAGCCCTTCCCTAAAAGTAGCCTTCTAGTTTCTTGGCTTAAGAAAATATTGAAATAACAAAATATAAAGTGACAGTAACTGGCAGTAAGAGGAGACCATTTCAGTCTCCTCCCTGGAGTTGCATAATTATGAGAACGCACAGGCATGGGTAAGATTAAGTTAATGTCTGAAAAATATAAGCCAAAAGCTTCATGTATCTTGTAAATACAGAGATCGTGTTTTCTAAAAGAAAAATTTGGACATAAGGAAGCTCTTTCCAGGTGCACAAGTGATGTGGAAAGTTTAGATTAAAATGATGATGAAATATTTGAATTTCTGGAATAGTCTGATGGCAGTCTTTTCGATGAGACTGTGCCATAAACATCCAGGGCACCTGTCACCACATGTAAGAGAACAATATTTGTAAGAAGTCTTAAAAATCACAAGTGCCAGATTTGTAATTAAACCATTGTTTTGAAAATTTCTGGAATATCCTAAACGTTCTTCAAGATTCACACAGAAAGGAAGCAAAGTAAGTAGGGTCTGATATCTAAATGGAAGACGTTAAAACCCAGTCTGTAATTTTGAACAAACAGGGCCATTTTGCCCTTCTTAAAATTTTCAAATGTATTTTTTAATTAATGTAATGAAAGGCAGAGAGTAATTAAGTATGTTGATCAGCTTCAGTAAAAATGGCAACAGAGTCAGTATGAAGAACTTCACATCATGTAGGAGGCATTAGAAACTTGTGAAATCTGTTTTTAAACTATTGACTTGAAAAGGTGGCAATGTTTAGTGAATTTCTGTATGAAGAGTCTATCAAGGGACCGGCTAAGTGCAAGCCATAAAGAAAGCAATCACCATAATAATATATTCGAAGAAAAACCATCACATTCAAAGGTCAGGCAGTTTTCACTTACTTTAAAAATATATCTGTTAGAGTTGTTTGTAATAGAATAAAATGATTGAGTCATAGTGAATACACTTACAAAATGCCAAATTATTCCAAAGCAGATTTTCTTAACTTGTGAGTGGTCAAGGACACCTTTGAAGATCTAAGGAAAGTTATAGGGTCTCAGAAATGCACTGATTGAGACAAACTTTCACACAACCACAGATTCCTTAGAGCACAAGCCACAAAGTCCTAGGAGGCCCATGAACTTTTGTCTGATAAACCTTAATCCAAAGGGTAACAAACACATTTTGTACAACCAGGAAACACTAAAATAATAAAACAGATCAATTTAACTGAATTTCTCAGCTCTGGGCAAAAAACAACAACTATTCTAATAAATCGACTGATGAATTCAGACAAACCTAATTCATTCAACAATATGTTTTATGCATTATGAATGAGTTTTCTATGCATACGACTTCATCAGAGGTGATTTAAGAAAATGGACTTATGCCCAGGATACTAGTTTGTTCACACAGATGAAAACTGGACATTCTGGATCTAGGCCTCTGATATCATGTCTGAATGGGCTTGATCTCATCAAAACTGATCTGATTGTTGAGGTTGGACTTTTAAACACACACAATGCTGCCTCCCAAAAACATCTTCTCTGGCCTATGGTGCCTGCCATGTGGGGTCTTCAAGTCATCCCTTTGGATCGAGTTACTGAGATATGCAAATTCAAAAGGACGTTACCAGGAAGGCAGAAAAATACTTCAGGAAGGTATATATGAAGTTGCATGAAAAATACTTATATGATACAAAATAATTTGTAATTTTCTTGGTAAAAATTCTTTGTGATATTTTGGAAGTTACATTAAAAAAGAATACTGGAGATTTCAAGGGAGGGCTTGCTTGTTGTGGAATGCTTCTAGGTGCCCCAGCTATCCCAGAGAAATTTTCTCCTTTCCTCTTGCCTAGGAGTACTACATTTGGAAAGCTTAGGAAGCACTGGTAAATTTAATATTCCTTGAAGGTGGCTGTTCAGAGTAATGCCTTTCACATGGTTTTAGTAACATTAGCATAGCGCCAGACAAGCAGTGAGAGAAGGGGAACTTCATCAAATGTCATTTTAGTATCTGAAAACTAGCATCCCAGATAATCAGGAAAAATATTAAGGCAGAATTCCATCTATCCTAATAAAGCAATAAAACTCAAGGATTTTTTGAAAAAGAATCCTAAAAGGGTGTGACGGATCCAATGGAATGACACTAAAGTGCCTCCAGAGCCATTAATTAATTAATTCATTCATTCCTCTATTAGACAAATATTTATTGACTACCTATTACATATCAAACTCTTTTTGGGCACTTGGAGTATATAAACTGAAGAAAATAGACAAATGACAACAAAACAGACTAAAAAGCTTCCTTTTTATTCTTATAGAGGAATACACAAAGATTCTTGTGGAAAACATAAATTAAAAAATAAGAATAAATTATGTGGTATATTAGAAGGTGATAGGTGCTATGGGATAATTTTGTGTTGAAAGCAGGAGTGTTCAATTTTAAACAAAGTGATTAGTAAAGGCTTAATTGAGAAGATAACAATTAAGCAAAAACTTGAAGGAGGTGAGGAAGTCAGCCATGAGGACGTCTGGGAAAGCAATGGTGCAGGGAGAGGGAAGAATGGAATGTGAGAAGCCTGACACGTCTGAGGCCAGCAGAGAGGATGGAATGAAAGCTGAATTACTAAGAGAGAGTAATAAAAAAAGTAGCATCAGAAAAATAAAGATCTGGATCATGTAGGGCCTTTGGGGCCACCATAAGGACTTTGATTTTTATTTTGAGATAGCCAGGAGGGTTCTGAGAAGAGGCACGACATCACCTGATGTACATTTTTAAAGATCTCTCTGGTTGCTGTGTGAAGAACAGATTGAGAACAAAAGTGAAAGCAGACCAGCTAAGAGGCTCCTTCCATAAAGCAGAAGGCAAGGCATTTCAGATCCCTTAAGAGAGCCAAAGAATTGTAAATCTTAACTGAAGGAGTAAAGGAGCTTTGCTACTATCTATGTGGCGGTTGCAGATTTCGAGGTGGTACTGTGAGACCAACCCTCTTTTTAAGTGATAGACTCCCACCTATGGCAATGAAAAACAAGGCTAAGCATGTCCCATGGGCCTCTGGACTTCATGGTCCAGTAGGAAGATCTATTAATATTAGTAATTCATCCTCGAAATCGGGACATCTTTGAGAGTGAAAGGAATGCTATTAATCACACTTGAATGACAGATGTAATGGGGTTCAAGACATTCTATCCCCAAATGTGACACCTTGGCATTTGAGAAAACAGCAGAAGCAGAAGGTCTCCGACTTCTCCCTGCCCTTCTCCCCTGAAGCAGATCATACAGTAATTCCCTGGCCTCTAAAGTAGGTCATAAGACCCTCATTTCAGAGGGGCTCTCCCTACACCAGGAGAAAAAGAATGAAGACACAGAGACACCAAGATGAATTTGAACAAACAGGACTTGCTAAGATCCACCCCACCAACCACAGTTTATTACAATTCAACGATATCCTTTGGTTCTCCAACCTGCATGACTGTCCATAAAAATAAATAGTGTTCTCTGTTCCTTTGGGTCTTTATTACTGAAGTCTCCATTGTCATGTAAAACTTGTATTTAATAATTGTTTAATTTTTTTTCTTGTCAATCTGTTTTTTTGTTGTTGTTATTGTATGGGCTCAGCCATGCATCATGTGATAGGTAAAGAAAAGATATTTTCTGCCCTCCAGGAGGAGGGTCCATTTGGATAGGGATGGAACCTGGCAACCAGTGGATGCGTCCATAAAGAACCTGGAGTTCATTAGGGGAGGAAGATCAATTTGTTTAATTAATAAACATTTTTTAGCTTGGGAAAATTTAGAGTTAACAATCTAAATGAGACTCTAAATCAGACTCGAAGTATTAATATGTTTGTGTTGAGTTTAAGAATAATCTATCTATATATATGTGGTATTTTGAGTATTTGTATTAACAGAAGTTGTTGACCTCATTGAGATATCTAATAGACTGGTCTTGCTATTTCAATTTAAAATGTATAATTGAGTAATTTATTTTGACTTGTGATTTAAGTTGAAAAGGAAATTAGAGGTTTTAATAAGTTTACCTGTATAGTGCTCACTGGGAGGTGGTAAATTTTCTATAATTTTGCATGTATTACTGGGAGAAAAATGTGTTTCAATGAAAAGGTGTGTATTGATAGAGTATTCGCCCTTCCAAGTTTCTCAGTCTGATTCTACAGGAATTATTTTACAATGCTGTAGATTGTAGATAATTGTAGCAATGCAAAACAATCTTGTCTGCTATTGTCAATTCTGTCCTGTATGGAAAAGCTTCTATGAACTTTCCTCCCTCACTGGGGAAGAAGCTAGTTTTGCCTCCATCTGCATTGTCACTCTGATGTTCCTAATCTATAAATATGTGTAGTTTGTGGGCCATCCTTTATACCAGGTGTAATATCGTACCAGGTTCCTCATTATGGTGGGTTAAAGCATCCCCCCCCAAATTCATATCTGCCTGGAACCATGGAATGTACCTTTACTTGGAAATACGATCTTTGTAGATGAATTTAGGGTGGGCCTAAAACCTATAATTGGAATGATGCAGGGAAGGATTGCCAACAGCAACTGGCACCTAGGAAGAACCAGGAGGATTTGTCCCAAGAGTCTTCAGAGAAAGCGTGGCCCTGCCAATACCTTGATTTCCAACTTTTAGCTTCTAGAACTGTGAGAGAGTCAACTTCTGTTGTTTTAAGCCACCCAGTTTGTAGTACGTTGTTATGGCAACCTTAGGCAGCTCATACACACTCATCAGTGAGTTAATTAAAATCTTTGACATGTGTTCAATTTGTAGCTGTAAGAGAGTTACAATTTTACCTTTCTTTGAAAATGTTGACAGTATTAACTCATTCATACCACCCAGGGATCTGGTGAGTCAGGGACTATTATTACCCTTTTTTATAGATGGAGAAACTGAGACCCAGAGGAACTAAGCAATCTTCCTCAGAGCATATTTAGGAAATAGCAGACCAAGGCATTCAACCCAGAGAATCTCACTCCAGAGTTTGGCTGTCTAAAAACTTAGCATTCCTGGTAGTTACAAAGTTTAATATAATAGATGCTTCAGAATTTTCTAAGGATTGGGAAAGTTTCATCAAGCATTCAAGTACTTTAAAACAAAATACATTAAATTTGTTTTCATTTAAATGATTTATTATTTTACTAAACTTTATAGGAAATCAGTTATTAAAATATTATTAAGTGATAAAATACTCCTCACAGTAATTATTACAATTAGATTTCCAAACAAAATAATAAATATATAGAAAACTCAACAAAGAACTAGGTTTTACATTTATTTCTTTAACAAATCAAATATTAATTTACAAAGCCAGTTACCCCCATTAACTTTTTTTTTGTGCACAGACACTGCTCCCAAGGTCATCAGAATTCACCTCAACTGAGTTATGAAGGGAGTAGTAACAAATTTCATTGTCTATTAATATGTTCATCCCAAGTGAATAAATCAAACTCTTTTAGCTTTCAGGTCAGAATTCTTCAAAGCTCTTGGAATACCATGTCTCCGCCCTCCCCCTTCCCCCCTGAAACTTTATACCCAACTCCTACTGGTTCTGCAGGAGGTAGCTCAAAGCCTTCTCTGAACCCCATTTTAAGTGAGTATCCCTCATCCCTACTAAGAGCCCACTCAACGCACTTACACAATTATAATTCTGTGTTTATGTAATTATTTGATTAGTATGCAGCTCCCACACTAGACTGTAAGATCCCTGCAGACAGGAACATGGTGGTGGTATTCTCCATTAAATCCAGAGTGTGACACAGTGTCTGGAATATAGTCAGTCCTTAATAAAGATTTGCAGAACGAAGGAAGTGATGAGCAATGGAGAGGGCATATGGCCTGTCTTCAGTGGGGAATTCTCCATTGTGTGTGCTATTAGAAGGACCCAGTTCTGTGTCTCCTACTTCAGACACCAAAAGTGGGTGGGGGACCTCCTTGCTCTGTCTACCTCCAGCAGCTACGACTTGCCAGCCAAGCAAATGTTCCCATACAGGATACCACTCTCAAGTAGGTGACTTAAAGACACAGGGACAGTTGGGAAATTATTGATGACAGCACATAGACAGGTTGGCAGCTACAGGACCACAGATGTCCAGTGGCTGTGGTTTCTATATTGTCGGCGGAATTGTCCTAAACAGGTGATTCACTATGCTCCAGCTCCTTGCCCACTGTAGGCATTGGCCTATTTTCTAAGCCTGGTCCTAAAGTAATTCCGTAAATAACATGTTCTTTCAAAATATTTTTTTCTTCTTTAAGCTAAACAGAGTGAGTTTTCTGTTACTTACCATCAGAAATCTTGATTTAAATGCATATCTATATGTCTAAATATATATATGTACAGGTATATAGATATATTCCCTCTCTATATACATTCTCTCTCATATATATGTATATATATATGATAGACAAATTTTATTGTCTATTATTATGTTCATCCCAAGTGAATAAATCAAATCCCTTTACCTTTTAGGTCAGAATTCTTCAATCTGCTTAGAACACTGTTTCACATGTATAGGAAAGGAGAGAGAGAATGGGAGAGAATAGTCCACAGAGCCTGGAAATGTGAAATGAAATCACCTTCACAAGTGTGGGGTCCTGTTTAGGGGGCACGTGGGTGTGGAAGCAGAGGGCTTCTCTTTAGGTTGGAAACAATCGTTATTCACATTACAACCACTGATTGTGACTAAAACCAGTGTGAAGTATACAAAACATCCACATTTCTTTAAATGTGGAACAAAGATGACCTGGAGACACATGAGATTATTTTAGGTGGAGTGCCCACCCGGCATTAAATAACACCGAATCACCCAGTGAGAAAGTAATTCCTTTTTCTGTTATCTTTCCATCCTTTCAATATGACCAGGGACACCGTGCCAGATTTTTATCTCTTTACCACTTATTAACACTTCGTTGGCTTCCTTTTTAACAAAGAGAAGGCAGCTGTAGGCTCAGTATATTCAGACAATAGTCTCTAGCTAGAATTTAATTATATTTTTGTTGATGCTGTCTTTAGTTTACTGTTACCTCTTATTTATACCAAGTCATGTTATTTTCCACTTGTAACCATTCTAAATTTATTTCAGTTAGAGAAGTGAGTCAACTTAAAATACTGAGTAAATAACAGCACAGATGGAATACAGGGGATAAAGCCAAAGACGGTGAATGATTGTCTTCAGTTTAGTAAGCACTGAGAGTCCATCAATTAGAGCCACAGATACAGAATGCAAATGATTAAAAACACAACCTGAAAACAACAACTCCTTCAGAAACATATCTGAAGGCATGCATGTGAACAAACCACTTACTTCATTGAAACTCAAGACCGAAGATGGCAGTGGGGTTGGAGAAGGCAGAGGTGGAAATTATCATCATGATGAAACTGAAAGCAGGTAGGTTAAACGAACACAGTAGGCATGTCAGCACTCTCTTGAGGAAGAATCCATACAAACCCAGAATGGTTGTCAAATCCTATCTACCTCCTCCTTCAGAGAAGGAAGGATCTTCTCATGCACAGAAGCAACAAATGGCAAGTTTCTGAGTAACGGAGGGTGATGGGTCAATCTTGTTATCCTTGGTTTTGAGATAATACGATCTATAATTATATGCCAACATTTAAATTTTAAATTTTATTCTCTTGCTTCATTTAAGTTTTCTTAAATCAGTAATTTTCAATTGAAGAGAGTGATTTTTTTTTTTCAAACTACCTACATAGCAAAGATCCTAGAATGTTCCACTGGTGGTGGGGGAAGCAGGCATCCCAGCTCTCCCTCACCTTCCACTCAGGTAAAGCCAGTGAAAGCGCATCATGCCCTTCTGGAGGGGAAGATTGAGGAAAAGACACAGCATCACTTCTTCAGTGAGAGCCACAGTCCGTAAGTGTCTCCCCTCCATCCATCAGACCACGGGGCTGGGATGTGGGCAGGAGGACAAGAGAGCTGTTTACCTTTCAGAGCAGTAGTCTATGAGTAGAAGACAAGCTTTAGAAAGAGTTGTTCCCGGCACCATAATAATTTGTAAAATGTCTAAGAAGTGGTTATACAGCTATCTTGATGAAGGTTGCAGAAGTAACGCAAATAACTCTACAAGAACAAAATACCTTACATTTAAATCCTGTGTGAGCTCTTCAAAAACTTTAAAAAGAGGTACACTCTGAATAATATAAAACTTGTGAGGGAACATGCCTCAGTAGTAGATCCTGTATAATTTAAGTAGACCAAAAAGGGGTCGCCACCCAGAATGGCTTTTTAATGACAAAGATTTAGTTTGTTTCAGCAGGGAATACCTTCCATAACTTAGATACAGTCTTTCTTTTCCTCCTTCCCTCTCTTTCTTCCTTCCCTTCTTCTTTCCTTTCACTGCTAACCTCCTGCTTTCTGAGTTCTTGCATCTGACGAATAGCCCCCAGGGTTATCTGTTGGTTTATTGGACATGACTTGTTTTCAGACTTTTTTCTCCAGAGCTCGACCATCAGGGGAAAACGGGTACAGTGAGACACACTTTTCATCTGCAAGTGGTGGCTTATGGGTGCAGGCTCCGAAGTTGACGATATATGTCAAATCCTGACTTTACTACTTACGAGCTGTGCAACATTGAGCAGATTACTTCATTTTTACTTTTTTGCCTCAATGCCTTCATCTATAAATGAGGATAATAACATCACCTACTTAACTGGATTCGGTGAGGATTCATTGGGTGAGTTCTTGCAACATGCTGAGAACAGGACCCCACCATAAGTAAACACAATATAATTGTTAGCTTTACATGTTTTGTTTCTCTCATATGCTTTTTTTTTGGGGGGGGGACAAGAGTTCTACCACCCCCAAAAAGAGTTGAAAATCATTTTTCTACTGTTGCAGATGGTTGTAGCCATTGTTCAAAAGAGACTACCATATTGTTTTACCTATACTTTTCATCAAGTTTCTCTTCTCCATCTCAGAATAACTTTATTCTTCAGAACATACTACCTCACTCCCCATTATTCTCAAGGTCAGATCCTCCTTGCCGCTGTCTTTACCCAATGACTTCTTGTGATTCAGTGCCTTCCCTCAGACTATTCTCATCAGTATCATGTCATCACCTAGAAAGTACCTAGTTGAACCTTCTCTTTTACCCAGAAGGAAATTTGGCTCCTTCCAATCAGTCATCTTACACAGTTTCACAGTTAGTAAAGAAGGACTGAAGAGATTGCTGGTTTCCTGACTCTTGTTCTATTGCTCATTCTCCATTGCCCTTTCTTTCTCAACTTTTGGTGGCATTTTAAACAGGATGTCTCTGAGTTTCTTTGCACTGTCAGAGCTACATCTCTCTTCAATGACTTGAATTTCTGCCACTGTTAAAGAAGTCTCTGAAGAAGGGATGTCTTTGAATTTCTTTCTCCGCAACACACAGTGGACATCCAGAGACCTGGCATATTCATTTGTTCATTCATTCACTTAAGCTTTTTTTTTTTTTTTTTAGCGTCTAAGTAGTTCCAGGGTTTCAGGAATTCAGGGTTGAACGACAGTGTCCCCGTGTTAGAGAAGCTTGTGTCCTGGTTGTGTGGGCATGCAAATAAATAACCAGTTACAAGAAAGCAAGCAATGCCTACGGGATAAGCAGAGAACGCTTCTGGGAAGGAGGGTATACCGCATCCAGCCTGAGGGTCATGGGTCAGGAGAAGCTTCCTGCAGGGTTGATCCAGAATCTGGATCTGGGAGTAGGCATTAGCCAGACGAAGAAAAGAGGGAAATGTGCTTTAGGCAGAGGGGCTGGAATGTGGGAAGGACGGCAAGGGCAGCGGTAATAGCAGGGACCTTTGTGGAAGTGCCAGAAGTTCTTTTCAGTCGGAGGGTGAAGTTAGAGAAATTAGGAGCAATGAGGTTGGAAAGATTTGACTAGGTCTTGAAAGATCTGTTAGGCTGCGCAAAAACATTTTATTCTAGCGGTGACAAGCAACCCATGTGGAGGTGTAATCAAGAGGGTATGACACCTTTTACACGTTTTATTCTGTGGTGACAGCAAGGAGAATGACTGCTACACTGTTTGGAGGTTATTAACTAATTAATTCAGGTGCGCTAAGAAAGGAGGGTATCTCAGAGCAAAGAAATACATCTCTGAGCTGAAATATTCATCATCTACTGTTAAATAGTCTTGAGCTAAATTCTTGAGAAAATCTAGAAGTGCAACTTTCCTATTTCTTTTCATCTGTCAACATTTTCTTTAATAACCTGCCCTTTCTTACCTTAACTGGATTTAACTAGCCCAGGTTGTTTTACTATCCTTTCTGTTCTATTTTTAACTAATCAAGAGAGACTTTATTCCCTTGGTTTTGTCTACAATTTCAATGGTCACTGATTTAAATTGCTGTTAAGAAACAGATTGTGTGTGTACAATCTTATTTAACATCAGGTTTCTAATTTGGTAACATTTAACATGAAGATAAATGTACTATGCTTTTATGAAATTTCATTTCTTTATACCTCTACCATGCGTATCACAAAGCAGGGTTCTGGATGCACTCACTGGCAGTTCACATTTGAGTAAGTAACTTACACATACTGTACAGACAGTTCATTTTAAAAAGGGACCCTGATTAAACTTTTGTCAACAATTTGATGAATCAGCAGAACTGCCAAGATAACCTCCCATCTAGAAAAACAAAAAGAAGAAATACATATTTTTGCCATTTTTTATTACCCAAGATAAGATCAAAAGGGTCCATTCCTGAGTTGCCATTATCCTTATTAATTCAAATAAAACAGATTTAACCAGGGTTAGGTAAAGCGCAGAATAGCAGCTTTTTGGAAAGAACAACTCTTGCTGTCATTGTACACCAAAGTTTTGTAACCTTTTCCTGTATTAGGAGTAATGAGGATGTCAACAATGATACCCTCCCAAGTGTGGGTGATGGAGTTTTTAGCGCGCGCGCGCACACACACACACACACACACACACCCCTTCGGGCTGTTCTTGAGCTGCTTTTGTGCACTTCGGTCCACCTCTGCAGGTGCCCTTGATCTCTGGGTCCTACCCTGACCTCTCCCGGTACTCACAGAGTCTGCGTACTGGGCGGTAAGCTGGGGATGCGTTGAATATCCTTGCAGGTGACTCTGAAGTCCTCCTCCTGATGGCACTCGCAGGGTGGAGACGAACACCCCTTTCCTCCCAGGCCCCTGGGCAGAGCGAGCAGCAGCACCAGCCGCAGCAGGTCCGCCGGCCTCATTTTCCACGGGACCCGGGGCTATTTCTGCATCCTCTGCAATCGCCTCATTCTCGGTCCTCTGCGCCTCGGGTTACCCCAGGCCAAAGGAGACCCGGGAGCGGGAGGGGTGGGAAGAGGGAGGGCTCCAAGGGGTGTGACCTCAGCCCTGTAGAGGAGGCTGGAGAAGGGCAAGAAGAGGCGCTGAAGTGCTCGCTTCCCTAGGCAACCTCGACCCAAACAAGCCTGCTTGCTGCACTCTCCTCGGCTGGACCCACGCAGTCCGCTCCGTCTGTTCCCTGACACCCAACACCCGTCCTGGCTGTCCCCTCAGTTTTCCAGCCCGCTCCCCCGCGCTCCTCCCATTAGTTCTCTCCAAAGTCTAGTTTAGATGCCCCCTCCTTTCCTCGTCTCTAATTCCAAGGAGCCACCATCCCCCGGTGTAGCCTTCTAAACACCCTGTCTGCGGGGTACTCACTCGCACGCACTCCTCATCCAAAGTCCCCGCGGAGTGGACCGTCCCGGGGCAGACCAATGTCCTGCAGAACTTCGGCTCCTCCTGGCCAGAGACACTTTTGCTGAGAGTCGGAGGCGGGCGCGCAGCCCTGGCCAGCCCGCGGTGCGGCTGAAGCCGTCGCCCGCACCCCTGGCGGATCCTCGCGGCTCCCCAGCTCCAGCGATCCAGGCGCACGCTGGAAACCGACTGGCAGCCGCCGCCTCGGCCTGCAGCCCGCGGCTCCGCGAGGCAATTCAGGAACTGGACTTTGGGGCCATCTGCTGGGAAGAATAGGGAATGGCAGGAACAGATCCAGGTTCCCTGAATGGGTTCAGTGTGGAAATTCTGGTCGGCCCAGGAATTTTATTGAGCCATATTCCCTCTAGAAGATGGGAAGAAAAATAACACTTAGGTGACACACTCACCATTTTTTGCACAGTAGCCAAAAAAGATCATTACAAACATAAATCAGATTGTGCCTATTTCCTTCTTAAAAGTCAATTGCTCACTTATTCCTCTTGGGATAAGAGAAATGTCAATTCTTTCTATACTGCATAATTCTTTTTACATGAACTTGGCGAGGACAGGAAGGAAAGGCTGTGGAGATGGAAATCAGAAAAAAGGTTAAGAAAGATTGACTGGAAAAAGGAGGGAATACACAGGGTTTCTATATCTTAATTAGGCTGGAGTTTAAGTGGATGTATACATTTATCAAAATTCATTAAACCGTACAGTTAAAATATGGAGATTCCAAATTTTACAGAAGCTTTATTCATAACCACTAAACGAACTAGATGTCTCTCAACTATATAATTGATAAACAAACTCTGATACCTCCACATTGGAATACTATTCTGCAGTAAAAATGAATGAACTGCTGATACCACATACACAAATCTTTTTGTTGTTTTTAATCACCGTGACATTGTTACAGAACAAATCTTGAATGCATAATGTTAAGTGAAAGAAGCCAAACTCAAAATATTACGTATTTATATGTAATTATTCATATTAATGATTCATTTATATAACACTCTCAAAAAGGCAAAAGTATAGAAACGGGAAAAAGATGAGTGGTTGCAAAGGCCTTGGGTTCAGAGGAAAGGCTGACTACAAATGAACACCAGAGAATTTTACAAGTAATAAAACTTTTAAATCTTGCTTGTGGTGATGGTTCCATGGTTTGTTAATGTGGTGAATCATAGTCATCGAGTTTTGAATGTTAAATCCTCCTTGCATTACAGGGATAAATTTCACTTGATCATGATGTATTTATCACCTTTTTAATATACTCTTTAATTAGATTTGCTAAAATTCTGTTTAAAAGTTTTACATAGATGTTCACAAGGGATAGTAATCTGTTATTTTCTTTTCTGTAACTTCTTTGTCAAATTTTGGTATCAGGGCAATTAAGTCTTCCATCACAGGGTAAATTGGGAAATATTCTTTCCTCTTTAAATTTCTATAGGAGTTTCTGTAGAACTGGTATTATTTGTTACTTATTCAGTAGGAGTCACCAGTGAAGTTATTGAAACTTTGCATTTTCCTTATTAGAAGGTTTGTAACTATAAATCCAATTTCTAAACATAGATATAGGGCTATTCAAGTAGTATAATTCATCTTGGGCAGTTTGTGTCATATAATGAATTGTCTTCTTATATTTATATAATCTATTCTAATGTCAACTGTTATACCTGATTTTGGTAATTTGTGTCTTCTTTTTCTCCTAAGTACTTTATCCAGAGTTTTATTAATTTTATTAATATTCTCAAAGGAGGAAATTCTTGTTTCTTAGATTCTCTATTATATTTTCATGTTCTGTTTCAATAATACATGCTCTGATCTTTAATATTTTATTATTCTTCCTACTTGGGGTTTAATTTGCTCTTATTTCTTAAGGAGAAGTTTCTTAAGACTGAGGTCACTGATGTGAGACCATTTTTATTTTATAATATTTTATGTGTATCGTGCTGTAGACTTGCCGTATACTACCTTAGAGACATCTCACAGATTTTGATATCTTGTAATTTCATTTTCACTCAGTTTAAAATATTTTTAATTTTTCTTTTAGATTTCTTCCTTGATTTGTGGATTCTTTAGAAGCATGTTATTTAGTTTCCAAATATTTGAGGAATTCTCAGATATTATTCTGTTATTAATTTCTAAATCAATTACATTATATGCAGGGAAAATAGTTTGTATAACTTGAACATTTTTAAATTTAATGAGACTCATGATTCAGAATGGTCAATCTTGGTAAAATGTTCAGTGTGTACTTGAAAAAAATGTGTGATCAGCTTTTGTGGAGTTGTGTGTTCTACAAATGACTTTAGGACAAGTTGTTGATAGTGTTGTTTAAGTCTTCCGTATTTTTGCTAAGTTTAAAGTCTACTTGCTGTATGTTGAGATATGGGTACTGAACTTTTTTACTACAATTGGAGATTTGTTTATTTTCCCCCTCATTGCATTTCTATCAGTTTTTTCTTCATGTAATTTGAAGTTCATGTATTTTGAAGTTCTATTATTTGGTAAATAGGTGGTTAGGACTTTTATTTTCTTGTTCCCTTCATTGTTATTCAATGGCCTTCTTTATACCTTGTGATAGCCTTTGCTCTTTAATCTACTTTTCTGTTACTGATAGAGCCAATCCAAGTTTCTTTTGATCAGTGTTATCATCGTACGCTTTTCTTCATACTTTAACCTCTTTGTGTTTTTATATTTAATGTGCAGTTCTTATAAATAGCATAGAGTTGGGTCTTGCTTTCAGTCTCACAATCTCTGCCTTTTGTTTGGGTTGTACAGATCATTTACATCTGATGTCATCATTCACATTAAGTTTAAGTAGATAATCTTGTTATTAGTTTTCTATTTCCCCCACTGTTCTTTGATCCAATTCTCCTTTTATTTTAAACATATGTTTACATTAATTAAAGAATTTTTATGATTCAGTTTAATCTTCTTTGCTGAATCTTAGCTATAACTCTGGTTATTATACTCATTGCTTTGAGGTTTATAGCATGTACCTTCAAGTTATTGTAGTCTATATTCAGTTGATAGTATACCAATTTACACATGGTTTAAAAGAACCCTTCAGCACTATGCTTGTTGATATTCAATTTCTCCTCTCTTGTCTAACATTTATGCTTCTGTTGCCATACATTTTACTCATACAGAGGTTATAAATCCTGCAATACAGTGTTATTATCTTTTAAAGAGATTCAAATAATAAGACAGTTACCACTTCTGGTTTTTCTCATTCCTTAGTATTGATCCATATTTTCCACTGCTGTCGCTTTCCTTTTGCTTGGATGACTTTCATTAATTTTTTTGTCATACATATCTGCTGGTTATAAATTATTTCAGCTTTTGTGTGTCTAAACAAGTATTAATTTTGCCTTCCTTTTAAAAAAAGGATATCATTCCTAGGGATGGAATCATTGACATTATTTTTAACTTTCAGTACTTTAAAAATATTCCATCATTTTCTTATTGCTTGCATTGTTTACAAGGACAAATCTGATGTCAAAGTTTTTTTGCTCCTTTATAATATGCTTTTTTTTTTTTCCTTACTCAGGCTACTCTTCAGACTTTGTCATTGGTTGAGAGCAATTTGACTGTAATAAGCCTTGATATACTTTTCTTCATGTTTCCTGTGCTTGGGGTATTTTGAGATCCTTGGATTTGCGTGTTTATGGTTTTCATCAAACTTGGGAGATTTTTCAGCCATTGTTTCTCCATTTCTGCATATATGTTTTTTTGTTTCCTTCTTTTCTCTCTTTTGAGCATTCCAATTATTGCACTTATTAGACTAATTAAAGTTATCTCACAAAGAGAATATTGATGCTTTTCTCAGTAAACAATTATTTTTCTTTTTGTTTTTGATTATGGATAGTTTCTTTTGCTATGTCTCTAAATTCAGTATTCTTTTTTTGTCCTCTCATAATATTTACTCTTCCACTAATCCCATCTAATGTATTTTTTATCTCATAAATTAGATTTCCATCTCCAGAAGTTCAATTTGGGGCTTTTAGAGAATATTTTCCTTGTCTCTTTATATAATACTTTTTGAACATTTAAAACATAATGATTGCTTTGATATCTATATTAGTTTCGTAGGGCTGCTGTAACAAAGTACCACAAACTTGGTGGCTTAAAATAAGATAAATGAATTTGTTCACAGTTCTGGATATTAGAAGTCTAAAATTAAGATGTGGGTGGGGCAAACTTCCTCTGAGGGCTTTGTGGGTGGATGTCTCCTTGACTATTCTGAGTTTCTAGTGGTTGCTGGGAATCCCTAACATCCCTTGGATTATATCACTGCAATCTCTTCTCTGTCATCATCAGGTGTTCTCTTTGTGTGTCTCTGTGTCCAAATTTCCCTCTTCCTATAAGGACATCAGTCATTGTATTTGGATCCATGCTAATCCATTATAACCTCAACTTAATTTAAATATCTTTAAAGATACTATTCCCAAATAAGGTCACATTCACAGGTACTGGGTATTAGAATTTCAAGATATCTTTTTGGGGAACAAAACTCAACCTACAACAGTGTCCTTATTTGATAATTCAAATATATATTTTTTTGTCAATTTTGGGTTCGTTTAGATTGATTTCTCTCCTGAAAATGGGTTGTATTTTTCTGTTTCTTTGCATGCCTGATAACTTTTGTTTGGATGGCAGATATTGTAAATGTTACCCTTTTTGACACTGGATTTTTTGCATTCATGTGGATATTCTTGAGATTTGTTGTCAGATGTAAATTACTTTGAAACAATTTGGGATTTGCGGATCTTGGCTTTAAGTTTTGTTAGGTAGGACTAACACACATGTAATCTAGGGCTAGTTATTCCTCATTCCTGAGGCAAGACCCTTCTGATTACTAGACCCAGTGCTCCATGAATTATGAGGTATTTCAAATCTGGCTAGTGGAAAGAGTCACTATTCCCGGTCCCTGTGGGCAACAGGCAATTTTACCTCCAATCTTGCTAGTTGTTTTTTTCTCCAGCCTCATTTTTTTCACATGTGTGTAATGATTAGTATTCTGCTGAATTCCATGGAGACCCTTTATGGTTTTTGAAGTTTTATCTCTACATAGCTCTCTCCCTCCTGTAGTTTGTCCTGCAAACTCCACCTACATGTATCTTCCCAGACCCTCAGCTTTGTCTCCCCAGTTTAAAGCATCCACTGGGTTCTGCCTGGGTTTCCTCTCCTTGCTCTATGATCTGGAAACTCTCTCAAAAGGCAGTAAGTTGTGGTAATCATAAGGCTTTCTTTATTTGTTTCCTTTCTCTCAGGGATCATGGTCCTTCTTGGTATGATAACCACTGCCTTGAAAAGCATTGCTTCATATATCTCACCTGTTTTATTTTGGTATAGTTCTGGTTGGAGGGTAAATCTGATCTCTGTTACTCCACCTTTGCTGAGAACAAAAGTGGTATGCTGAAATCTATAACATTTTACATCAAGATTCAGACAGCATGAAATTGGCTTAGTGGCAATTATAATGTAGGCAAAAACTCTTATGCCTACCCAGTTTCAGTTCAGCAAATTGGAACATGCCTTAGGACTAACCATGTTCTAACAGTCTGCTCAACAAATTGCTATGACAATTAATAAGACAATTTGTTTTCCTTAGCATAACTTTTAAAATGGGGCAAATAAACACATGAGCTAAGATGATTATCAATCTTTATGATCAGGTTAAATAAAGAGAAAAATGAACTCAGATCCATTAAACTCACACACAAAATCATTTTAAAGGTAACGAATGAGAATGGCTATAGAACACTACTTTTTCCTTCTTGTAGAGGAATTATTAGCATGGTTCAAATATTAGAAAGTGGTATTTGGCAATTCATGCCTCTGTATGTTTTATCTTTTTTCAAAAAGTAGCCATTAAAGTGGAGCGTTCCACTAGCTCCATTCCAGAACCTCTTTATTGATTAGCTATATTGCTTAACTACTTAAATGTTTTGCAATTTTCATTTCACACATTAATAGTGGCTCACTTTGACCTAAATGCATATGAATTGCTGTGCTTTGTATCTGTGATCTCTTGGCAGTGATAATTACCTATAATTAGTAAGGTGTGTGGCTGAAAAGAACTTCATGGGATCAACAGTGCTTCAACACAATGAATGGCTAAAGATGATTCTTTGAGTAGTGGGCAATATCTTCCTTGCAATATCTTGTTTTTTTCATGTTGACTCTTTTCCGACTTGAAGGTAACTTGCAAACTTGATGCGGAAAGAGTCGACAACCATTTACGATTGTTTTCTGCAGATGTAAAGAGGGTGAATTTCACCACTGACTTGATTGAGAGAGAATTTTGAGTAGTTCCATTTAGTCCCACTTAAGCAAGCTTTGGGGGATTTCCATTTTTTTTTTCCTATAACATCATACTTGGTGTCTTCTTTCTTATGACTTACAATTGTGTAGTGATACTACAAGGGAGCTTGAACATCTGTGGTGGCTAGAGGGAACAAAGCAAAATCCAATGATGCAGGTAGTCACCAAGAACAATGCAGGCTGCTTTTGCAGTAACATCCTCCTCTGATGCCTATGGGCAGAACAGCTAGGTTCAGGCTATGAATAGTGCTTGCTTAAGTGGAGGCTGGGCACTATGTCAACATAGACTTTCTCCCTGTGCCTGCAGGTCTGCCTCCCCAACCTCCTCTTTCTCTCTTTCCAGGACCCCCTTCTTTTCCATTATCACATTCCCAGTCAGGAACCTCTTTTCTTTTGGGGGAAATCTCTTTCTTTCCTTTAGATATTTTCTTCCAAGTCACTGCTTATAGCATGACTGCTTTGTGACAGCAGGAGTCATAAAAGGGCTTAATATACTCATTTGCAAAAGGACTTAACATATTCATTTTGCACAGGGTCCTACAACAAATTACGCAGCCTGTCCTATCTGAAGATGTTTATGTTGAATATTCAAAAGCCAGGAAGAAAATGCTTTATTTTCTTCTTTTGCTTCCTCAACTCCTTTCCATTTCTGCTTTCTGTGGTCATATCCCATCTTTAAGGCCGTGAGTGCAGAACAGTGCAGCTGGCAGAAATGGACATAAGGGGAGAACAAGGTGAAAAAAATTAATATTTGAGGAAAATTTTGGTTAGTATTCCAAATACATTTTTGGGTCACATGGGCAATAATTAGTCTGCTGTTGTATCAGTCCATTTTCACACTGCTTTAAAGAACCATCTGAAATTGGGTAATTTATGAACAACAGAGGTTTAATTGACTCATAGTTCCACAGGCTGTACAGGAAGCATGGATGGAGAGGCCTCAGGAAACTTACGATCATGGTGCTTTGAAAGGTGAAGAGGAAGCAAACACCTTTTTCACATGGCCGAGTGGGAGAAAGAGTGAAGGAGGAAGTGCTACACACTTTCAAACAACGGATCATGTGAGAACTCACTCACTATTATGAGAACAGCAAGGCGGAAATCCACTCCCATGATCCGATCACCTCTCACTAGGTCCCACCCCCAACATTAGGGATTGCAATTCCATGTGGCATTTGGATGGGGACACAGAGCCAAACTATATCAGCTGTTGTTGTTTAACAGTTTTATAAATTTGCAAGTTATTGGTGAAATATAACTTCTGTCCCTTCTCCTTGAAACAGTAGTACCTCTGTTTGCCACCCATATCTTCTTATATAATAGATGTTTTCCCTTCTCTACATTTATTCATTCTAGATGAGTTGGGTTAGGATGCTTATGTCAATGTTTTTAGACTAACCCCATTCCAGAACCTCTTTATTGATTAGTTCATCTAGGCATTTAATGTTTCGTATAGTTCAAAAGTGTTTCTGATGAAACTGCTCAAGAAACTTGATCTGGAATTAACATCTTGGATCTTACGGCTGGTGATCTCATTAATGTAATCTTAGTCAAGATTCTTTAGATTTCAATCAACAGAACTAATCTTATGCCTCAAAAGGGAAATCATCATGAGGCAATAAGCTATTAATATATTATTTGCTCTAAGTGTCTAGAACAAAATAATAGAGTACCAATATTCCTGGAACTAACATTTTGAGGATGTCATGGTATTTGTCAGCTTACATATAATGTCAGCTTACATTCAATAATACTTACCATGAATTAGGCACTAGGCTTAGTGCTTTACACACATTATCTCCCAAACAACTCTACACATGAAGTACTATTTTTATTGCCCACATTTAGAAGAGGAAGAAATGAAGGCATAGAGTGATTAAGTAACTTGTTTGAAGTGACATTTTTGATAGGTATTATAACTGACTTGAATCCAAGTGGTTTCGTTCCAGAATCTGTGCATTTAACCACCTCCAGTTGCCTCTAGTGTGTTATAGAAAACAAGCACAGGAAGTACAAGTGGGAATAAGGCTTGGATCCAGGAACTTGGAAGTTGTCAGGAACCAGGGCTGTATTCTCTTGGGCTTATTTCCTCATGGCTGTGTAGTTTATTTCCTCTCACTGCTTTACTCACTTCTCTGTCTCTGCAGGTTAGCATTATCAGCTGCCTCTTGAACACAGATGAAGATGGCCACCTCTTTGTGATGACCTCAGCTCTTACCTGTACGTCAAGACTATTCTGGTAACCAATTGGGAGCTTGAGTCCTAATTTTAAATTCTCAAAGGATAGAGAGTCTGACTGGCCCATATTGTCTCAGGTATCTATCTACTCCTTGTCTAATCAGCCATGGTGAGACAGGTAGGAACTTTGCATATCATAAACTAGGCTGGTGGGGCCAACACTGTGGGTAGAATCATTCCCAGTTAAGGGGTTATGTGGGTGAGGCATGTCAAAAATATCTTTCGCATCTACCTTTGTCAAGGTATTATGTAATGAGAAGGTCACTGATGACCCTAATGCTGAATAGGTACAATTTAGGGGAAAATGTGTTGAAACCTTAACCCCCAATGTTACTGTTTTTGAAAATGGGGCCTTTAAGGAGGTAGTTAAGGTTAGATTAGGCAATAGTATGAAGTTCTAATTCAATATAATGGAGGTCATTATAAGAAGAGAGAGAAACCATGTATGTGCTCATACAGGAAAAAGCCTATTTGAGGATACAGAGAAAAGATGGACATCTGCAAGCCAAAGACAGAGACCTTAGGAGAACCCAAACTTGCTGACACCTTGATCTTGGACTTACAGCCTTCAGAACTGTGAGAAATAAATTTTTGTTGTTTAAGTCACCCATTCTGTGGTATTTTATCAAATCCCTAGTAAACTAATACATCATGTAATCTCTGTGTGCCCCTACTTATCATGGTTTGCAAAAGGAGGGTACTGCAAATGATATTTATATTAGTTCACTGTGACACTGCTATGAAGAACTACCTGTGACTGGGTGATTTATAAAGGAAAGTAGTTTAATTGACTCACTGTTGTACATGGCTGGGGAAGCCTCAAGAAACTTACAATCATGGCAGAAGAGGAAGAAAACACACCTTCTTTTTTCACATGGTGGCGGTAGAGAAAAGTGGGCAAAAGCCCCTTATAAAAACATCAGATCTCCTGAGAACTCACTCACTATCATGAGAACAGCATGGAGGAACTGCCACATGATCTAATCACCCATCACAAGGTTCCTCCCCAACATATGGGGATTACAACTCAGATTACAATTCAAGATGAGATTTGGGTGGGGACACAGAGCCAGACCATATCAATACTCTTTGTGTATTTTTCCAAATCTAAACTCTAAATGAGTCTGCTTGAGTATGGTGCTGTGTTTGTATAATGTGTGTTGGCCATGTTGATTAAAAGTAATACATATCTCTGGGAGTTATAAAACAATTTCATGTAAAATCTATTTTGTTGGCTTTAACTCATTTTGTCTGTTTTGTCAAGACGTAAAAGAAGATTCAGTGATGTGACTTCACTACATTTTTTTGGGATGCCACAGCTATTTATTGAGATCACACCACATGATAAACAGTTGCTATGAATTTAATAATATATTTAAGCATTTATTGATCAAAATGAACTAAAACATCTGATTTTTAACCCTTTGGTCCCAGTTGTGTCTGCGATTTTTGATTTATTTGGTTAATATCACTTTAAAAAATAAGGCCTCTAGAATTTAATCAAATTCTCTAAATATGGTTAAACCAGGGAATAAAGGCTTTGGACAATCAGTTTTTATTAATGTAGCTCATGATTACATTAATTCTTTCAGTAGGCATTTCTACTGCAGTTGATCTGATTATCAGTTCTTCAGAAAGTTTCTCTTTTATGGCTTTCCATAGAAACCTATGCAGTATTCCATTACACAGAGATCTGTAATCGTTTATTAGTCTTTTTCTCTCACATGGTTCTGAGCAGTTTGAAAGCAAGATCTATGTTGTTTATTTCCTGATTATCACACTGCACCTTGAGTGTCTAAAACAATGTCTGGATCCTAAGAAATATCCAGCATACATTTGCTGAATTATATGAATGAATTGTTTTGAAAGTTAAAATGTTAACAAATAGTTATGCTTCTATATGCATATGGACAATTTTATGGCTGTTCTGAATTATCTTAAACTCTGTGTCCAGTGGAGTGTATTCTTGAGGAACAATTTCAAGGAAGCAGTTTAAAGACAGTTGCAAATGCATAGAAGGATTTAGAATAATTATTGTATGTTCAAACCAATATGAGATAGTTTTATGTTTCAGTGCTGGCCAGAAAAGATATGTAAATAATTCTACTATATCAACTTTATGTGCTAATTATTTGTGACTCTGCCTGTATGTGTGTGGGGGGCGGGGGGATAAGGAGGGAGGGAAGGAGAGAAAGGAAGAGAGAGAGAGACAGTGAGAGAGAGATGAACGGAGAAGGGCAAGTGAGGAAAGGGTGAGAAGAAAGATAAAGATTTAAAAAGGTTAGGTCCCTTTGAAGGGCCAATAGAAGGGACCAACTGGGAAATGGATTATAGAGTACAAAATTATTAGATTAGGGAACCCTTGTTATTTAACATGATCTAACTCTTCTTCACGTAGCCAGGAAAGCTTTGGCAGATCAGATAATATTTGATTTTAGCCTCAAAGAAGGAAGGGGAAGTAGTCTTTTTGGCAGAGACGAAAAGGGCAATTCGCATGACTAATTTGTTACTTCTTAGCTTTTCCAAAGTTCAGTTTTTTATTGAGGTTTTCATTCTCTTCGTGACTGAAACCAACTCCCCTGAGTACAAAACATTTCTTTGATGTTCTAGAGTGAGGAGATGACACCTAGACTGAAGTAGCAGCAGTCATGAGCTGACAGCCTCACATCTACTTTTGTTGTGCCCTGAATGAGCCGTATGATTTTAGGCAAGTCCCTTACTCTTTCCACGCCAAACAGGTTGGACTACATAATCTTCGCTGCTCCCTTCAGGTTGTAAAAATTTGTGAGTCTTTGGAACAATATGCTGGACCCTGGTATTAAGGGGATTTTTACCTTTCAATGCTAGAAATTGTCCTTCCCTGTCCCCCCACCGCTCCCTTGTCCTTTTTCTACTACTTCCCCAGCTTACCGTAGTCCTGGGGGACTCCTTTTGCCCCCCAAGAAGTAAAATTACAGTCAAGGCTAAGGAAGCATTTTTATTCACTTTCTATCTGAAGTTTGCCTCCTACAGAGGAGGCTGGTCCTTTAAAAAAAATATATAGCGGGGCTAGAGGGCGCGGCCGAGAGATCAGGCTTTTTCCGGGAAAGTTACCCGAAGGCCAGCCATATGGCATCCTGGGATTTGCAGTTTCTTTCCGGGACGCTCTCCCTTGGTAACTCCTTGATCTTGAAGCCGAAGTGGACTACAGCTCCCAGAGAGCAAAGCGGCGGCAGCGGGGTCTAGTACTCTCGTTGCGGCTGGGCGGCTAGTTCAAGTTGCCATAGCTGCGAGTCTGGGGAGAGCCGAGTCGGTTGAGTGGCAGCGTTTGGTCAGTTGCACCTTCTGGGTGGCTGGAAGCCGCAGGAGCCGGGTGGGGCCTAGGCGATGATCCGGCATTAACGAGCTGGGGTCATCCTCCGTCTCAGGTACCTGCCCCCACCTCCCGTTTTCCCTTTTTCCACCACTTCCCCATCTTACTGTAGACGTTTTAGTCCCACTTCCCCTCGTCCCAGGGGTGGGGACCTCGGAGCGGCGCGGGATCTGGGGTGGGGCCGTGGATGGGTGGAGTGTGTGCAGAGGTGAGGGGAGACGGCGCGCCCGTTCTCTCGAGGCCTCCCTCCGTCTGCAGGAGTGTCAGCGGTCAGGTCCTGGCCAGATTATCCAGAGAATCTGGGCTACATTGATTGTCCTTCATTTTGGAGCCCCTTGCTCCACCGCTAGCACCTGTGAAGCTTTAAAGGCTAGGAGATTGGACTCATTCGTTAGGTCCTCCAGAGAACCGTCTGACATTTGCTTGCCTGTCCTGCTGTAGAACTTGATATATGTATATATAATACCTGTTTTGTAGTCACTGACAGCTTGCTACTCTTTGGAACGCTTGACCCCTCTTTCTGTGCCATTATGGGAGTTGCCCCAGCCTTAGCTGTTAGCGGCCCCTTAATTGAATTATTTCGTAAAATGACCTGACATTGAATACCAGCTGCATCTTTTTGGTTTGATGGAGCCAATCTGTTATGTAGGCGTCTGGTAAAACCCGACCATTAATTGCAGCGTTGAGTATTATGTAAAATATCTAGCACAGTGCCTGGCACCCTGCAAGTGCTCAGTATTTGTTGTTTATTCTTTGTTAATTATGCAGATTAGTGTTGTCTAATACAGTGTGAGCCACACAGGTGAATCTAAATTTTGTAGTACCCACATTAAAAAAGTAAAAAGAATAATTTTAATAGTTTATTTAGCACAATATAGAAAAATGTTTTCAATGGAGTAAATATAAAACTTATTGAGATTTTTACTTGTTTTTGAGTCGGAGTTGGCTTTGTTGTCCAAGCTGAACTGCAGTGCCGCGATCCAGGCTCACTGCAACCTCCACCTCCTGGGTTCAAGCAATTCTCCTGCCTTAGCTTACCGAGTAGCTGGGATTACAGGCACCTGCCACCATGCTTGGCTATACATTAAAAATATATATATATTTTAAGTCTTCAAAGTCTAGTGTGTGTTTTACATGTATTGTACATGTCAGTTTGACCTGTCCAGAGCTAGAGCTCAGTAGCCATGTGTCTAGTGACTGACGGACTGGCCAGCACAGAGATGAGTTTAAAACTTTGACAGTTTCACATTGACTCACATAAATTTGGTTGTGCCTGTGACTCATTTCAGGGGTGATGGTGGCTGTTTTGTTAGAAGAGTGAAGTGTGCACTGTACCTATATTCTCTCAGCATATCTTGTCTGCCATTTCAGAACCTGGGTCTCTGAGCTATTTCTTTGACAGTTTATCTTGATTTCTTGATTAACTTTTTCAGAATACCTTTTTTTTTCTTTCTCCAGATGGTGTACAGATGCAGTCCCAGATCTACCTTTTATGTAGACAAATCCCAGTTCTCTGGATCATTTCCTGTGGATTCCTACAGATTGCTTTGAAAGCAGTCACAAATAATTGAAAATATTTCTGCCCACAGCTCTTTCCTACAACTGAAGGCATTTTACTCTTATTTATTTAATTATAGCACTGAGTATATAGGAAGCTTATAAAATATTTCCTTTAGCAGTGTTAAACTGGCTTAGAAGTACAATTGAGTCACCATATTCAGAAGTAACATGTTAATTTTGTTACCTGACTTAGTTACCAACTGATAGACATGCTCATGCTTAGTACTTTTGGCCAGACTTGGGCTGTGGTTCACACTGGAGCATGAACTGTCTGGCAAGCCTCAGGGATGACCAGGCATGGATGGAAGTCACCAGTGACAATATGTTGGCTGAGTACTTGGATGTGAAGAATTGTAGTGAGGTCACTTGGGCTTTTGAATGATTCTAGGAACATTTTCTCTGTTCTGTGTTATGCCATAATCTGTACAAAGGGACCTAATTTTTCATATTTCACAATTTAAAAATGTTTAAAGTTGTAGGTGTGTCTTACTCCCTTGTTTCATTTATTTGTAGGTGGCTTGGGGAAAGTGTAGAAGCAACCAACGATCATCTGCTTGACGAGGCCGTTTGCCCTGAACCTCATGAAGAAATGATAGGAGGCAGACATATGTGCCCAAGAAGAGCGTTGAGCTCAGAGAAGAGCAACTTGGAGTTTTGGGGGTGTGCTTTGTAAGTATGCTTTCTCCCTGAGTTTCTGAGATAACACGTCTTTTTTGCATACTTATGGTGGAAAGGACTATGCCAACAAATAGAGTTTTGGGAGCAAGAAGCCCCTTTCTAATATATAGTATAAAAATAAAATAGAATGGTTGTGTATGCAATGTTAGAAAAATTCAGAGGAACAAAGTAGGTAAGTTGAGGTATCCTTTATAACCTTAGCAGAAGCAACAGTGACGCACCTGTTTCTATTAAGCGAGGAATTGAGAACCTATTTTGTCTCAGGCACTCTGTCAGGCACCTTTTACCGACCTTATATAATTCCTTTATCATGCTTATCTTTTACAAAGGAGGCCGTTGAATTTCAGGTGATTTGATTTGTTTGGGATTCTGGAGCTAAAAGAATGGTTTTTCTTCCCAGGTCTTCTGACTCCAAATTTCAGTCTCACCTGCTGCCAAGGGGCTTCATTGCTGTTTATAACTGCCCTTTAATATAATTTGATTCACACTCAGTATTTTTGGATAAAGTGTACCATATGTGGCACAGTGTGCAGTTATTCATCTCTTTCAATGTTCAAAAAGTTCTATTATCTTAGTTTTTTTAAAAAAAATGGTCCTTATATTATTATTGAGGTAAGAGACTATTATAATTTGTGATTCCCATAAATAAATTCCACATGAATTGTCATTGATAATCAAGGGCGTAGTGTTAAAAGTTTAAATTTACAACATAAATATAAAAATTCTGGAAATATTTTTCTGAGTTTCTTTCTTTCTTCCCTCCCTCCCTTTCTTCCTTCTTTCCTTCCTCTCTTTCACTCTCACGCTCTTGTTCTCGTGCTCTCTCTCGCTTTCTCTCTCCTCCTCTGTCACTAATGCTGGAATGCAGTGGTGTGATCTTGGCTCATTGCAACCTCGACCTCCTGGCCTGAAGTGATCCTCCCACCTAGGCCTGTCAAAGTGCTGTAGTTGGAGGCATGAGCCACTGTGCCTGGCCTGATAAACATTCAGAATCTACTCTGTGTACAGGGTTTGCTATGAAACAGGTGCTCGTGAATGGATTAATAAGTACTTGTGAATGAATGTGCTCATGGATGAATGGATGAGCTTTAAATCTCTGCTTCCCAGGCACTTGTCCATTTGATTTTGCCTCCTTCCTACTATGAGGTGCTGGACCAGAGTGTACTCCTGATGAAAGCAGAGCTAAAATGCAGCCTGGGACTGAGCCTGTTAGATTTTGGTTGTGGAATAGAGATGTCTGTGTGTAAGAAAGCTTTCTACTCTTTTGAGTTTGGGCAAGTTAACTTTTGGAAACTGTATCCTTACCTGTAATATAGGTTACAGCTATGTTTACTCTACAGGGATGTTGTTGGGGTTAAATTAGTTAATATGAGTAAAGTGCTTAGAATAGGACCTGGCACAGAAAAGGGCCATTTAATTGTTAGTTATTAGCATTATTGCTTATTTTGGCTTCTACCTTTATGACCACCACCCCCACTATCATTATGGTATTCTATAAAAATGATTAATTTCTCTTTCACTTAAGCTAGCTCATGTGTGTTCTGTTTTTTTTTGGGAGGGGGAGCACTCACAGCCTTGATTACAATAAATACTTTATTTTTTTTTTTTTTATTTTTTGAGACAGAGTCTCGTTGTGTTACCCAGGCTGGAGTGCAGTGATGTGATCTCGGCTCACTGCAATGTCTGCCTTCCGGGTTCAAACAATTCTTCTGCCTCAGCCTCCCAAGTAGCAGGGATTACAGGTGCTCACCACCACACCCAGCTAATTTTCATATTTTTAGTAGAGATGGGGTTTCATCATGCTGGCCAGGCTGGTCTTGAACTCCTGACCTCAAGTGATCCACCCACCTCAGCCTTCCAAAGTCCGGGATTACGGGTATGAACCACTGTGCTTGGCAAGGACTTTATTCTTATCAGCTTATTTTGCTTTTAGAGAAGAGTAGCTTTACTCACTGGTAAAACTGTTGTTGTTGTTGTTTTTTTGCCTTATCTCCACTGCCATTTACATGTAACAAGTGTATTGATTAAAAAGTTGGGTTTCCAAGGTAGTCTTCTTGCCTGGACTTGAATCCTGGCTCTGCTATTTAAGTTACTTTGCTTCTGTAAACCTCAGTTCTCTTTTCTATAAAATAGGGATGATAATAATAATGCTATGAGGATTAAATGAGAGAATGTACATAAAGCACTTAGTACAGAAATTAGCCCATAGAAAACTAAATCAAAAGCTATTATTATTTCAGTAAAGTTGAACATTATATTATGCCTTTTATAAATGTAAACAAGTAATATACCAGTTACAGTCTCATAATTTTACAGAAAAGCAAGTTAAAACGAATTTTCTTTTTTTTCATTTTGGTTTATATATGTTTCCAATTGTGTGGTCTCCTATTTATTTAGAAGGTTGCTTTAAGATTATGGTTTGAACCCAGGCTTTTCTAGCTGCTTAACTACTGGGAGCCTCAGTAGTTCTTCATTTGCAAAAAAGGGACTACTTTGTTCATTTAAGAAGTAAATATTGAGTGTGCCAGACACTCAGACACTATTCTGGGGCCTGGGAATAGATGAACAAGAGCTAGTATATGACCTTGAGGAGGTTAGAAATCCTGCCTTGAAAGGTTGGCCTGAGGTTGAGCCAAGCTTTGCAGAGATACTTTACCGTATGCAAAGTACCTGTCATACCTAGGTGTTTAGTAAGTGGTGTTTCTCATGTTTGTACCTCTGATGTTCTGATTTCCAGATATGTGCTCCAATTGTTAAATCCAGTATGTTTCTACTTTATCAATCTTTTAAAAAACATTTCCTATTGACATTTAATTTTAAGGTCTGGTCAATAAATGTTTGCCAAAGGATGGTCTTTGAGTTCTTAGGCAAGAAATTATTATCGTCTTCCTGACCCTTAAAATTAGCTATCCAGGACTCAAGATGGCCGAATAGACACAACTCCGGCACACAACACCCAGCAAGAGAGACACAGAAATCCAGAGATCTCCTAGCTCCAACCGAGGTACCAGGTGCATTTCAATGAGTCTGGTCCGACAGTGAGCAAAGCCCAGGCAGGGCAGACTGAGGCGGGGAGGGAATGCCACTTCACCCAGAAGGTGCATCTGAGTGAGTCAGGCTCCCCCTCTGGCACTCTGGTCCAGATACAGCGCTTCCCCTAAAGCCTCAGGAATACACAGAACAGGAGATCTTTGCCAGTCAAGCGCCAGGAATTATAAGTGCAGAGTTGAATAATAATCCAGGATGGTGTCCTGCATTGGCACACAGATTTAAGCAAATGCAAAAGCCCATAAGCCGACCGGGAGAGCCTGCGGATGAGCTACCACCTCCTCCCCCTGCCCGGAGAAAGAGGGAGCTGAAGGCAGGAGGACAGATGGAGCAACTGGGCCGGCCCCTCTCCCATGACTAGAGAAAACAGGGAGACAGGCAGTGTGGCTGGGCGGGTCCCTACCCTCCCCCACAAACTGCAGAGGGCTGAAGCACTAACTCTAGTGGGTTGTGCAACCAGTGCCACAGTCTGAGCTGAACCCTGAATGATTCAGCCCTGTGGAGGAATGACATAGCCCACCATTAAAGGGAGGGACTAGGCCTCAGATTTTAACAAAAAACACAGGAAGCCTAGATAGCAGCCGGACAGCATTCTTAACTACCCAGCAGTGCCTCCAGGTCAGGAGAAGAGGCGGGCCTAATCACCCAGTGTAAACAAAGAAGCCTACCTAGCAACCTGAAGGAGTCCATAGAAACCAAGTAATGCCTCGATAGGCAGACAAGCTACCTCATCAGGCAGCTCCCTGAGATCACAGCCAGGAAAATCCACGCAGATGGGAGAAAACCAGCACAAAAAAGATGAAACCATCAAAGCCCAGAACACCTCTTCTCCTTCAAGGGATCACAACTCCTCAACAACACGGGAACACAACATGATCAAGAAAGAGTGTGACAAATTGACAGAAACAGGCTTCAGAAGGTGGATAATAATAAACTTTTCAGAGCTAAAGGAACACGTTCTAACTCAATGCAAAAAAACCAAAAACGTTGAAATAAGGTTAGGCGAAATGCTAACTAGAATAACCAGCTTAGAGAAGAACATAAACGACTTGTTGGAGTTGAAAAACACAGCATGAGAACTACGTGAAGCAAACACAAGTTTTAATAGCCAAATTGATCAAGCAGTAGAAATGATATCAGAGATTGAAGATCAACTCAATGAAATAAAAAGAGAAGGCAAGACAAGAGAAAAAAGAGTGAAAAGAAATGAACAAAACCTCCAAGAAATATGGGATTATATGAAAAGACCTAATCTACGCTTTATCGGTGTACCTGAATATGATGGGGAGAATGAATCCAAACTGGAAAACACGTTCCAGGATATTATCCTGGAGAACTTCCCAAGCCTAGCAAGGCAGTCCAACATTCAAATCCAAGAAATACAGAGAACTCCACAAAGATATTCCTCAAGAAGAGCAACCCCAAGACACATAATCGTCAGGTTCACCAGGGTTGAAATGAAGGAAAAAATCTTAAGGGCAGCCAGAGAGAAAGGTCAGGTCACCCACACAGGGAAGCCAGTCAGGCTCACAGCAGATCTCTCGGCAGAGGTTCTACAAGCCAGAAGAAAGTGGGGTCCAATATTGAGCATCTTTAAAGAAAAGAACTTTCAACCCAGAATCTCATATCCAGCCAAACTAAGCTTCATAAGTGAAGGAGAAATAAAATCCTTTAAGGACAAGCAATTACTGAGAGATTTTGTCACCACCAGACCTGCCCTACAAGAGCTCTTGAAAGAAACACTAAGCATGGAAAGGAACAAGTACCAGCCACTGCAAAAGCACACCAGATGGCAAAGACCAAAAATGCAGTGGAGAAAATAAGTCTGCTAACGGGCAAGAAAACCAGCATGTAACAAAATGGCAGGATCAAATTAACACATAAAAATGTTAACCTTGAATGTAAACTGCTTAAATGCCCCAATCAAAAGACATAGACTGGCAAACTGGATAAAAAGTCAAGACCCATTGGTGTGCTGTATTTAGGAAACCCATCTCACATACAAAGACATACATAGACTCAAAATAAAGGGATGGAAGAAGATTTACCAAGCAAATGGAGACCAAAAAAAAGTAGGGGTGGGTTGCAATCCTAGTCTCTGATAAAACGGACTTCAAACCAACAAAGATCAAAAGAGACAAAGAAGGGCATTACATAATGGTAAAAGGATCAATCCAACAAGAAGAGCTAACTATTCTGAATGTATACTCACCCAACACTGGAGCACCTAGATACATAAAGCAAGTTCTTAACAATCTAAAACGAGATTTAGATGTCCACACAGTAAGAGTGGGAGACTTCAAGTGGGAGACTTCAACACTCCAGTGTCAATATTAGACAGATCAACAAGACAGAAAATTAACAAGGACATCCAGGACTTGAATGCAGAGCTACACCAAGTGGACCTAATAGACATATGCAGAACACTCCACCCCAAATCCACAGGATATACCTTTTTCTCATCACCACATCTCACTTACTCTAAAATTGACCACATCATTGGAAGCAAATAACTCCTCAGCAAATGCAAAAGAACAGAAATCATGACAAACAGTCTATCAGACCACAGTGTGAGCAGATTAGAACTCAGGATTAAGAAACACACTCAAATCTGCATGACCACTTGGTAACTGAACAACTTGCTTCTGAGTGTCGACAGGATAAACAATGAAATAAAGGCAGGAATAAATATGTTCTTCTAAACCAATCAGAATGAAGACACACAACCTACCAGAATCTCTGGGACACCTTTAAAGCAGTGTCTAGAGGGAAATTTATAGCAATAAATGCCCACATGAGAAACAAAGAAAGATCTAAAGTTGACACCCTATCATCAAAATGGAAAGAGCTAGAGGAGGAAGATCAAAAAAACTCAATAGCTAGCAGAAGACAAGAAATAACTAAAATCAGAACAGTACTGAAGGAGATAGAGACACATAAAAACCTTCAAAAAATCAATAAATCCAGGAACTGGTTTTTTGAAAAGATCAACAAAATAGTATGCTAGCCAGACTAATAGAAAGGAGAGAAGAATCAAATAGATGCAATAAAAAAAGATAAAGGGGATATCACCACTGATCCCACAGAAATATAAACTATCATCAGAGATTCCTACAAACAGTTCTATGCACATAAACCAGTAAACCAGGAAGAAATGGATAAATTCCTGGACACTTGCACTCTACCAAGACTAAACCAGGAGGAAGTGGAAACTCTGAACAGACTAATAACAAGGCCTGAAGTTGAGGCAGCAATAGCCTACCAACCATAAAAAGTCCAGCTCCAGACAGGTTCACAGCTGAATTCTACCAGGTGTACAAAGAGGAGCTGGTTCCATTCCTTTTGAAACTATATCAAACAATACAAAAAGTGGGAATCCTTCCAAATCATTTTATGAAACCAACATCATCCTGATACCAAAACCAGGCAGAAACTCAACAAAAAAAGAAAACTTCAGGCCAATATCCGTGATGAAAATCATGCAAAAATATTCAATAAAATACTAGCAAACCAAATGAAACAGCACATCAGAAAGCTTATTCATCATGATCAAGTAGGCTGGGGATGCAAGGCTGATTCAACATACTCAAGTCCATAAACATAATCCATCGCATAAATAGAACCAAAGACAAAAACCACATAATTATCTCAATAGATGCAGAGAAGGCCTTCAACAAAACTCAGCAGCCCTTCATGCTAAAATCTCTCAGTAAACTAGGTATCGACAGAATGTATCATAATATGATAAAAGCCATGTATGACAATTCCATACCAATATCATACTGAATGGGCAAAAGCAGGAAGAATTCTCTTTGAAATCAGGCACTAGACAAGGATGCCCTCTCTCACCACTCCTATTCAATATAGTATTGGAAATTCTAGCCAGAGCAATCAGGCAAGGAAAAGAAATAAAGGATATTCAATTAGGAAAGGAGGAAGTCAAACTGTCTCTATTTGCAGATGACATGATTGTATATTTAGAAGACCCCATCATCTCAGCCCAAAATCTTCTCAAACGATAAGCAACTTCAGCAAAGTCTCAGGATACAAAATCAATGTGCAGAAATCACAAGCATTCCTGTATACCAATAACAGACAGAGAACCAAATCAAGAGCGAACTCCCATTCACAATAGCTACAAAGAGAATAAGATACCTAGGAATACAGCTAACAAAGGATGTAAAGGACCTCTTCAAGGAGAACTACAAACCACTGCTCAATGAAATAAGAGAGGACACAAACAGATGGAGAAACATTCCATGCTCATGGTTAGGAAGAATCAATATCATGAAAATGGCCATACTGCCCAAAGTAATTTATCGATTCAACGCTATCCCTATCAAGCTACCAATGACCTTCTTCACAGAACTGGAAAAAACCACTTTAAACTTCATATGGAATCACAAGAGAGCCTGCATAGCCAAGAAAATCCTAAGCAAAAAGAACAAAGCCAGAGACATCACACTGCTGGACTTCAAACTATACTACAAGGCTACAGTAATCAAAACAGCATGGTACTGGTACCAAAATAGAGACATAGACCAATGGAACAGAACAGAGGCCTCAGAAGCAACACCACACGTCTACAACCATCTGATCTTTGACATACCTGACAAAAATAAACAATGGGGAAAGGGCTCCATGTTTAATAAATGGTGTTGGGAAAACTGGCTAGCAATGTGCAGAAAGCAGAAACTGGACCCCTTTCTGACACCATACACTAAAATTAACTCCAGATGGATTAAAGATTTAAACATAAAACTTAGCACCATGAAAATACTAGAAGAAAACGCAGGCAAAACCATCCAGGACATAGGCATAAGCAAGACTTCATGAGTAAAACACCAAATCAATGGCAACAAAAGCCAAGATAGACAAATGGGATCTAATTAAAATTCAGAGCTTCTGTACAGCAAAAGAAACCATCATTAGAGTGAATTGGCAACCAACAGAATGGGAAAAATTTTTTGCAGTCTACCCATCTGACAAAGGGCTAATATCCATAATCTACAAAGAACTAAAACAGATATATAAGAAAAAAAACAAGCAACCCCATTCAAAAGTGGGAAAGGATATGAACAGACACTTTTCAAAAGAAGACATATATGAGGCCAACAAACATACGAAAAAATGCTCATCATCACTGGTCATTAGAGAAATGGAAATCAAAACCACATTGAGATACCATCTCATGTCAGTTAGAACGGTGATCATTAAAAAATCTGGAGAAAACAGATCCTGGAGAGGGTGTGGAGAAATAGGAACACTCTTACACAGTTGGTGGGAGTATAAATTAGTTCAACCATTGTGGAAGACAGTGTGGCGATTTCTCAAGGATCTAGAAACAGAAATTCCATTTGACCCAGCAATCCCATTACTGGGTATATACCCAAAGAACTATAAATCATTCTACTATAAAGACACATGCACACGTATGTTCATTGCAGCCCTGTTTACAATAGCAAAGACCTGGAACCAACCCAAATGCCTATCAATGATAGACTGGACAAAGAAAATGTGGCACATATACACCACAGAATACTACGCAGCAATAAAAAACGATGAGTTAGTGTCGTTTGTAGGGACTTGGATGAGTCTGGAAACCATCATTCTCAGCAAACTGACACAAGACCAGAAAACGAAACACCACATGTTCTCACTCATAGGCGGGTGTTGAACAGTGAGAACACGTGGACTCAGGGAGAGAAGCATCACACACTTGGAGCATTTGCGGGGGGATAGGGGAGGAACAGCGGGGCTGGGAAGGGTGGGGAGGGATAACATGGGGAGAAATGCCGGATATAATATGTACTTGTGCAATAACCCTGCGTGACCTGCACTTATACCCCAGAACCTAAAGTAAAATAAAAAAAAAAAATTGTGGCACATGTACACCATGGAATACTATGCAGCCATAAAAAAGGATGAGTTTATGTGTTCTGCAGGGTTGTGGATGAATCTGGAAACCATCATTCTCAGCAAACTGATACCGGAACAGAAAACCAAACATCACATGTTCTC